>LS506675.1:1529516-1548926 GCA_900490845.1 Pristionchus japonicus
GGGGGGGGAGAGTTGGGATTCTCGAATATTCTCAGGGAGCACCGAGCATGCCGTAGGCATGCAGGACACATCTGGTTTTCAATAATTCTCTATGCCTTGAAATATCCCATTTCCATCTGTTGGATTCAAAATGAAGAATTTCCCAGAAATTATCAATGGTTCTTTTAATTCTGATAAAAAGTAACGTACGAAGATCATCTGCATCTGATTCACTCATTGTGGAAGAAGGATCAAGGTAGATTGGAGATGGGAGAAAGAGAAGCTCGTGAGACAAAGGAAAGGAATGATACTCGATTGGGTCTATGAATGGAAGTGATAACGAGAGATGAACCTGCCAACAAGAGAGGAGAGAAGAGAGAGAAGCTAGAGAAAGAAACGAAGAAATTGGACCCCTATCAAAAACCAAAAAAGAGGAATAACGAAAGGATTACATCCCACACACATTGGGAACTTCCTCTCAATCTCATAGTATTAATAGTATCTATTACATGTGACTATGTCTACGCTTTTCGTTTCCAATTTTCATGTATCATTTCCCTTTGGAGATAGATGATTCTCAAAGTGCGAACTGACCTCCAACCGCTTCCATCTCTCCTCTCTTCTATGCAATGAAATGGAGAGCGGACGAAAGGCTGAAACAAAAGCACTTTTCGAAAGGATTAATTGTAAAGGGATTAAATTTGAAGAGAACAACTCGGAAAGCGAACGAAATCAAAAGTATTTGTGAATCATGCGATAAAGGGAGAGAAGGAAGAAGAATGATAAGAACGGAGAAGGTAAAGAAGATGCTGGAATTTGAGTAGTGCGAAGCGATTAACTGGAATGGAATTGTCTCCACGTGAGAGAGATCAAACTGCGAATCGAACACATTGAAATGGAGAAGATGAGGGAAGACCAAGGGCAAATGGCTTTATCTATCTCTTAGAGAGAGAAGAAGGGAAGGGAACAATGAAGGGCGATATGAATGATAGAACAACATGAGATTCATGAAGAAATTATTAGAATGGTAGTGAAAAGAAGAGAATGAAAGGATGGTGTGATACTGTTAGAGAAAAGAAAGGGCAAGATTAGTACACTTATGCCATAGGTTAGAGAGAGTACAAAAGAGGAACGAGGGGGGAATGACGAGGGAAGGAGAAAGAGAGTGGAAGAAGGGAAGGAATGGTAGGTCACGAGGAGTTCCATCATTCTCACACATAGTTTAAAGTTCTTACGAAGAGTATCGCACTTCCCTCACTTTTTCACTCTGACAGGGGAAGTAGAGGAGAGACAGAGAATAGACCGGAAGGTTAGAGAGAGAAAGGAAGATGAGTGAATAGAATGAAGAAGGAGGGGAGTGAGGAGGGCAGAAAACTAGGATAGAAAAGGAACAGAACAATCAATGAAAGTGGAATGAGAGTGAGAAGGGAAGGTAGAGCAATGAAGGCTGAAGCACAACAGATAGAAGATATGTAAACAGAATTAGAGATAGAAGATTGTGAACACTTGGAACGGGAATGAGGGATCGAGAATGAAGGAGTAGAGGGGAGTGGAAGGGAAGAGAAGGAAGAGGGAGAGGGAGAGGGAGAGAAGAGACAAGATGAGGGGAGAAGGACGACAAACTAAGACAGGATACACACACCAATCATACAACAAACTATTGATAATCTACTCAAAATTTGATTCAAACACAACCATGCTAAAGCAACAAACAACAATAATCTATGGTAAACTCTCGTTGCATAAGTGAGAGAAGAGAGAGAATGACGGAGTCCTTCTCTAAGCATCATATCCAAGATTGGCTCCAAGCCATCTCTCCATCTCCTCCAGCGATGCTCCCTTCCTCTTCGAATAATCATCCATCTGCAATACACACACCAAATATACAACCAATCTCTTCAGACACAATTCTCTCTATTTCACTGACACACACTATCATGCACATTCTGGAGGGAGAGGGATGCAAATACTGACTACACTTGTGATGGAATGGCGTGTAAATGGCGCGTGGACTGGGAAGAGATGATGAATCAGTAGGAGAGAGGGGAGAAGGAGAGAGAGAGAGAGAAGGGGATAGGGAGGATCGAACCATCCAAGGGACGGGGAAAGGCACCATCCATGGAATGGAGTGGAGTGAGATGAGAGAGAGGAGGAAGAAGTAGAGGAAGGAAGAGAGGAAGAAGGAGAGGGGGGGGGGAACAGCAGACAGTGATAACAGCCATTACTAGATAGAGAGGTGATAGTACAGAGAGCAGTGACTACTCTCTAGTGTCCTCATTGTAATAACTCCCCCTTCGATTCTCCCATCCAGAGGTTCTCTCCCCCCCCCCCCAACCTTCTCTCTCCCTCTCTCTCCTCTCTCATCACTCACCTGATCCTTATCAATCTTTCCGACTCCGAAATACGTGGATTGGGGATGGGCGATGTAGAGACCACAGACAGAAGCAGCAGGGAGCATTGCCAGATGGTCAGTCAGAATGATATCCTGACCAGATTCGAGATATACCGTATCCATCCAGTGATACCGTACCTTCGGATTCAGCAACTTCCATAGTGTTCTCTTCTCAGTATGATCTGGTTGAAGAGGATATCCAGGAGCAGGACGAATTCCATCGTATTTGATTGAGAGAAGATCAGATGTGTCCAATACCTTCAATCCTATCCGTCTCTCTCCTTCTCTCTCCTCTACTCACCTCATCCTTGGAGTATCCCCACAACTTGACTCTCACTTCTCGATGCAACCATTCTGCAGTCGCCTCTGCTAGTCGATCAGCCAATGCCTGTGAGGGAAGACAATGAGGGAGAGAAGGGGAGAGTCTACCGTACCTTGACCATGATACTACCGTAATCATCGAAGTCCTTCTTCTCGATCTCTCTACAGTACTCTTCTGCTCCAACTCCTCCAGTACAAGAGAAGAGACCGATGAAATCAGAAGGGACACCTGAATGAACCGTTGAGAGGGAAGTTTCTTCCATTCCTCCGTACCATCCTTAAGAGGGGCGACGAAATCTCCCATTGCATAGCATGGTTGATCATCTTCCTTCCCTGTCTGCTGTCTGATTCCATAGAGAGTTCCCACTGACTCTGCAATACTCTCCCTCTCCCTCTCCCTCTCCCTCTCACCTCCCTTCCTCCCCTCCTCCCCCCCCCCTCTCTCTCTCCACTCACCACTTCCTTCCTCGAACAGAACGATGTCATCTCCCACTGAACCAGCACGAAGGAATGCTACCTACAAGGAATGATGATGAAGGATTGAGAGATGAGAGAGATGAGAGACTGACCTCAGCGGATCCCTTGATGATGCCTTCATTCAACAACTTCTTCAGCCAAACTTGCGCATCCTGAATAGAGAATAGAGTGAATGAATGAATGAATACGAATACCTCGAATACTTTCTTCGCTTCAGCTCCGACATCAGCATCATCGAAGATACGAGGATATCCACTGAGAGGGAAGAGAGGGAAGGATCAGCCTACTCCATCTACGAGAATGGTCTACTCACCGATTGGGATACTTCCCTCTCAATTGCCATACATCGAAGAATGGCTTCCAATCGATATAAGGGATGACGTCATTCAGATTCACTTCAATATCTCGACGACCGATCCATTGAGGAGTGGCTGGAATGATATGGATGAAGAGTAGGCAGGAAGACCACTTCCTCACTCGGTTTGTACTTTGTGAAATCTAGATTGGCCTTTCGCTTTCTCGATGCATCCAGAGGGAGGAATCGACGATCCTAGAGAGGCAATCGTGGAATAGACAGAGGAGGGACGATACCTTGAGTGTATCGTAGTGCTCCTCTCTCACTGATTGATACTCCTCATTCAATTCCTCCATGAACTCACTGCGAGTATTGTCGTCTTTGAGAGCAGAGCACTGGAACGAATGGTATTGATGGGATGGAATGGAGGATGGCTGACCACGACGGCAGATCTGCTCGCGTCGAGACAGTGGATGACAGGGGCGGAGTATCGAGGAGAGATCTTCACTGCTGTGTGTGTCTTCGACGTCGTCGCGCCTCCTGGAAGAGAGAAATACTTCGATCAGAATACTCATTTCGAATGTGATAACATACCGATGAGAAGGGGAATCTTTAGTCCGAGTCTCTCCATCTCTCTGGCCACATGCACCATCTCTTCGAGAGAAGGAGTGATCAGACCAGAACAACCGATGAAATCTGCAACGAGAAGGGATTGACTCTCCTCCAATGGATCTCTCTTCTCTTCTCACCAGCCTTCTCTTCGATGGCCGTCTTGATAATCTTATCGCATGGACACATCACTCCCAGATCGATCACTCGGAAGTTATTGCATCTGAATGAGAGAAGATGACGAGGGAATCGAATGAATCTGTGCTCTTTCCATAGTCACTCCATGAATTGACGAGATCAATGGAACACTCAGACCGATCATTCAAAAAGATCCACAATTTAATGATGGCCTATTTCAACCTGAACAAACTAGACGTGAGTCATAATAACATCAGACGGAGAAAAGAAGGTGTGGAATGGAGAGAGAGGGAGGGAGAGTTCACGAGATCCATTGGGGAGAAGCGAGAGGAGAGAGGAGAGAACACAGCTGTGATGACTCCCTTCCACTGCCTCAGAATGGTACTGTTGACTAGTCAGAGACGACCTCTCCTCTTCTCCCACTATCTCCATTCAAAGAGGAGTGAGAGAGTGCGAGACATTGAGAGGGACTTCCTGCGTTGACGAAACGAAGCAAGTTTCCATAAAAGGGAGGTGGTAGATGGGGAGAAGACATCGGGCATTCCCTCCTTCTCCTTCCATCATCTCTTCTCACTTCAGAATGGCTCGTATTCTCATCGTCCTCTCTTCGGCATCTCTTCTCATCTCAGCCTTCCCTTTCGGGGGAGACTTCAATGCTAATCAACCCTCATTCGGAGGAGATTTCAACGGGAATCAGATTGGAGGAGGTCTCTCTCCCATCACAGTGACTGGAGGAGAGGGAGGATTCCCTTCCTTCCCTGGACAGGGAGGAGAATCGACTGGAGAACACGGGGGATTCCTGGTTGGTTCCTCTTCCTCCTTCTCTCTGACTCTTCTCTTGACAGGGTGGATTCACCACTGGTCCTTCTTCTCCCTTCAATGACATTGCCTTCTTCTTCAAACTCTCCAAGGACGCTCAGGAAGAATTCGGAAAGATCCTCATGGTGAGATGACTCTCTCCTTCTCTTGAGAAGAGAGAACTGATCTTTGATCTCCTCAGAACGGTTCGACGAAGGGAGAGATCAAGACGGCCATCACTGAATGGGCTGCCAAGTACAATGTCTCCGTGAGTCCTTCCCTCTCCTCTCTCTCCTCTCTTCTCTCCTCAGACGGAAGTTTCCTCTCTGATCGAGAAGCAGAAGTCTAAGCAGAGTGAATTCCGTGCCAATATCACCAAGGCCATCGGAGAACTCCCGGCTGAACTGGATAAGGTGAGAAGAAGGAATGAGAGACCACTCCATCTCTCTCTCTCTCTCTCTTTCAGTTGGCTGCCATCGAAGACAACGACTCTCTGACTATCAAGGAGACGATCGAACAGACTCGTCAATCTCTCAAGAGCATCACTTCTCCCTTTGTCAAGTCTCTCGTCATCAATGTATCCCTCCCTCCCTCCTCTCACATCTCTAATCTCTTCATTCAGGTGATCGCTCTCGCAGCTCTCTTCCAGTGAATACTCTCCTCTCTCCACTCGCCCTTCCCATCTCATCCTCTTCGTTGTGAATACACGTTACTCCCATTGTGTCTTATCATCGAGATAAACCGTGATCCCCCATCCCGTCCCCCCCCCCCTTCTCTCTCCTCTCTCCCTCTCCTCACCCCAACACGACAGCGACGATATTCTTCCCGATGTCGTGCACATCTCCCTTCACAGTCGCCAGTACAACCGTCCCGTTGTTGTTGTTGCCGTCGCCCATTTCGAGCTGAAGAGAGAGAGAGAGATCAAAGATCAGATGGGGGGAAGGGGGGAGGCAGTACTCACTCCAG
Organism: Pristionchus japonicus; assembly: GCA_900490845.1. NCBI lineage: Eukaryota > Metazoa > Nematoda > Chromadorea > Rhabditida > Neodiplogasteridae > Pristionchus > Pristionchus japonicus. The sequence goes on from LS506675.1 coordinate 1,535,492, forward strand.
CAGCTTCGAGACTCATCTTCTTCTCAGCATCCATAAAGGGAAGGAGATAGGCGACAGCTTTCTTCATAACTCTCGCCGATTTGATCACCTTCAATGGAGATTATCTTCCCTTTCTCTCTCTCTCTTTCATACCTGTGGAAGGAACATCTTTCCAGCTCCGAATAGTTCTCCCACTACAGCCATTCCAGCCATCAGAGGTCTCTCGATCACATTCAATGTCTTCGGATAGTTCTCCTTGTCCTGAGGGGAACAGATTACTGTACTGCCAATCGATGGGAACTACTCACTTGTCTGCACTCCTCCACATCAATCTCGACGAACTTGTCAATCCCCTGCAATCTCTCCTCTCTCTTCATCCCAACCCTCTTCTCTCACCTTGACGAGAGCATATTTCAATCTCTCTTCGACTCTTTCCGTCCTCCATACTTCTTCACTCTCTTCTTCCTTCTTCCCTCCCTTCCCTAATGTCTTCGCCAATGCAAGCATCTTCTCCGTTGCATCCGGATCACGATTCCAGATTAGATCCTCACACAGATCGAGTAGTTCCTGAGAGGGAGAAGACGACAGTGAATGGGTGAACCAGACTCTCTCCTCACCTTCTGGATATCGGAGTAGACGGGGAGAGCGCCTGCATTCACAATGCCCATGTCCATTCCTGCTTGCACTGCATGGAAGAGGAAGACTGAGTGCATCGCCTCACGAACCTGACCAGAGGGAGAGAGATGAGGGAGGGGAGGGAGGGGGGGGGTGGCCTACCTTCTCCATTCCTCTGAATGCGAACGAGAGATTGGATACTCCTCCAGAGATGGAACAGCCAGGCAGATTCTCCTGATGATGGAGGGAGGTTGTCATCTATCTCCTTCTCTCCCTCCTCTCTCTCACCTTGATCATTCTGCATGCGAAGATGAAGTTCTTTCCATACTCAGCATGTTCATCCATTCCAGTTGCAATGGTGAGGACGTTGATATCGAAGATGATATCAGTGGGATCCATTCCAACTTCCTCCGTCAGGATACTGCAAGGGGAGAGGGGAGTCTCCTCTCGTGGTCTCCTCTCGTGACTCTCTCATCTCACCGATAACTCCTCTCGCAGATATCAAACTTGTTCTGTATCTCCACAGCCTGTCCTTCCTCATCGAATGCCATTACTACAACTGCTGCTCCGTATCGTTTGATGAGATTGGCCTGGAGAAGGGAAAGAATAAGAAGATGTTGATGAAAGACAGGATTGATAATTGCTCGATCTCTCTCTAATGATACCTTCTGGACGAAAGCCTCATGTCCTTCCTTGAGAGAGATTGAATTGACGATGCATTTACCCTGGATTGACTCGAGACCAGAAATGATGACATTGAAGTCAGAGGAATCGATGCAGAGAGGAACCTGGAAGAGGGGAAGAGATCAAAGACTATCTACTAGTATGTCTACCTTGGCAACATCCGGTTCAGTCGATAGCATTCGAAGGAATTTCTTCATGCAGAATGGTCCATCCAATAGTCCATCGTCCATATTCACATCGATCACTTGAGCACCATTCTCTACTTGAGTACGAGCGATCGAAATTGCTTCCTGAGAGAGGGGAAAAGAGACATCGAGGAGAGTATAAGGTAGTGAATCTCAATTCTCACCTCATACTTGTTATCCTTGATGAGATTGCAGAACTTTCTCGATCCGGCGACATTGCATCTACAGAGATCAAAGATCATATCCATCATACTGCCATTCCTCACCTCTCTCCGATATTGACAAAGTTGGTGTGAGGACCGACGATGAAGGGTTCGAGACCAGAGAGCTACAAAAGAAGAAGATCATCTTAGATCAGCTGCAATCGCATACCTTAAGGAACCCATGATTGGGATCGGAGGGAGGAACTCTGGGAGTGACTCCATTCACTGCCTTCGCTACAGCTGAGATGTGATCAGGAGTCGTTCCACAGCATCCTCCAACCATGTTCAACTGAAGAGAGAGAGAGAGAGAGAGAGGAATGATGATGATGAGAGAGAGACGGAGTGTGGACACACTTGTTCAATCGTTCTTCTATTTTCCCAGCTACTTCTCTGATTCAATAACTCCATTACTCACCAATCCAGAACGGGCGAATTCTCCAATAGTCTCAGCCATCTGTTGGGGTGTTTCATCGTATCCTCCGAGAGCATTCGGAAGACCAGCATTCGGATAACACAGAATCTATGAGAAGATTAGTAGAGGGGAACATACGGTCTCACTCACATATTGATCAGTGTAATTGGCCATGGCCTCGACGAATGGCCTCATCTCCTTCGCTCCAAGTGCACAATTCAATCCCACTGTCATTGCTTGTCCTTGTCTCAAGAGAATCTCCTTCCTCTCTCTCTCTCTCTCTCTCTCTCTCTCTCTCTCTCTCTCTCTCCCTTCTCTACCTGGTGGCAATGAGGAATGCTTCTCCCGTCTGACCCGATAGAGTTCTTCCCGATAGATCGACGATCGTAGCAGAGAGGAATACGGGCACTTCCACCACATCTTCAACATTCATTTGCATTCATTGTCTCGTCCACAGCCAAAAATCAATAATATAATTCGATAATTTAATTTCCTCTGCATCATTCTGCAGAGTGAACAGAGTAGGGGGGAGGGGGTAGGGGGAGGGAGAGGGAGTACTCCTCCTCCTCTCATTTCTCATATTCTCTCGTCTCGCAGTGTGGTTCTCTCCACAATGCTCGTAATCGCAGCTCTCATTGCTTTCGTCTCGTCTCTTGCCTTTGTTGCCTTGTGTGGAGGAGGAAAGAAGGTATCCCCCCCCTTCATCCACACCTCTCATCTATCCCTCTCAGGATAATGCACCCAAAACAGGAGCACCAGTAGTTCAGAAGAACGATATTGCACCTACGGAAGCGGGAGAGTGTCCTAAGGGTGAGTTAGACCCGTCTCTTCAATGATGGAATGGATGGATTGAGACACGGTTGCTGACGTGAAGAGCAGTTGGGGCGGAGATGGAGCAGAGAAGAAGAAAGAATAAGTCTCCTTCCATAGTCCCTCCTCCCTCCCTCCCCCTCTCCTCCCCCCACAGATCTTGCATTTGTGAACAAAATATTGAATTAACCTATCGTAGTGTTCGTGCATCGAAGATAGAGAGAAGGGAAAGGGTACCTTCATTTTCGAATATTCCTCTGAGTGCGAATAGAGCAGCCTTTGCATTGGCAGAATCGAAGACAGTCTCGACAAGGAGTATATCCACTCCTCCCTCCAGAAGGGCTCGTGCTTGCTGGCCATACGCTTCCACTAGTTCTTGGAACTCTGCAGAGGGATTCAATCAATCTGTCCTCCATTACCGTATACCCACCGACGTTTCTCGCTCCGGGATCCTCCACTGATGGAGAGATAGAGAGGGTCTTATTGGTAGGACCCATACTGCCAGCAACGTATCGCTTCCTTCCTGCAACTCTTTCATGCTATAATGTTAGCCAAGATGATTCATTAATTGTGGGTATCTCGGAATGACTAAGAATGAGATGCACTAGACAGACTCCTCCATACCAGTCTCCCTCTCGGCCTCAAGACACGCAGCTCTGGCCACTCTGGCTGATTCAATATTGATCTCCTTGACGAGATGCTCGCATGCATAATCAGCCTGAAGATATTCCGCTCTTCCTCATCTCCGTCTCTTCTCCCTACCTGTGCAATGGTCGTTCCAGAGAAAGTGTTCGTCCCGATGATATCGGCACCTGCATCCAGATACATTTTATGAATCTGGAATGATATGATTTCGTTGAATCTGTATTAGATATGGTCAGATCTGAACCTTCTGGATGATATCGGGTCGAGTGATAGACAGAAGATCGTTGTTTCCCTTGAGTGGTTTCTCGTGCTTCTCCAACTCCTTCAATACATCTCATTACAATTTCTATTGATGCTTTTCTCTCGGGAACATTTTGGCACTTGATTGAACTGACTGCATTTCTGAAGTCGTTCTCATCTAGTCCCTCCCTCTGAATCATCGTTCCCATTCCTCCATCGAAGATGAGAATTCGTTCTCTGAAGGCCGCATCGATTTGTTCGAAGATAGGAGATCGACGGCCTGGCATCTGAAAGGAATCATCACGAATTTAGACGAACAATTTGGTGATAAGGTAAGTGCATAGAGAAGGGACACAATAGAGATAACGAAATGGAACTTCGAGAATAGTTGAGTAGTGCAAGAGATGGAACGAGAGAAATAGAGAAACAGTGATCAAGAGTGGACTGATTGCAAGACGATATGAGGCGATATCGGGGAATCGCATGTTACTCTTTGTCCCTCTCTCTTCCCCCTCTCGATAGAACAAACGAGTGCTATCGAAGGGGAAAGATGGAGAGGAGATAAAGCCATCACCGTACTCTAGTTGAACTACTATCTTACAGTATGGCCAATACTAAAAAGACCAGAGAACAGTTTGCATCATCTGCTTAAATAGTGCGAAGGAACGCACGATAACTATAGATTAGTCAACAGATCAGAGGGAGGGGGGAAGGGAGGGGGGGGGGGATTTCATTCACATGCGGGGGAGTGCAAAGTATTTTAAATGAAAGTTTTCGACACTTCACGACAGATAACAAGAAAAGCTGAATTCACGAGCACAACCTTTATCCACGGGTTGTAAAATGAGATCGAATGGGGGAAAGAAACAGGGATTGAAGAGTACAAAATGAGAATGAACTGATAAGGGGCCGATTGTATTGATATGAGAGAGAAGAGAGGGTCAACCCCCGTCCTTCCAGTTATCATCAAGAGATGATGCAATACATTATTATCATCTCTCTGCGAGTTAGTGAATGTGATTCATGACTAGATGGAGTGTACAAATAACAACGGGGTTAGAGAAGATCAAAGAATAGATCAATCAGCTCCTTCGACTGGAACTGCGGATGCAACATGGAGAGGGAGAAATAGCTTGAATTCAGCTGGTAGTTCATCCTCGGAATACAACCGATCTGCGAAGTAAACACGACGGAGACGACAATTCGCGTGAATCTAAAGAATAAATATTGGCAAATGCACTATCCATAGCAATCCTCACTTGAATTCGCAGTGTCTCTACATAATTTGATCCATACGCTCTACGACAGAAATCAGCCAGATTGAATTGCACCTGCAAGATTAGTGAGTGAGGAATAAATACCCCGACTTATTTTTTATGGAAGAAAACTCACCTGATTCCATCCCTCATCCAATCTCATTGGCATGGTACAGATGAATGGTTTCACCCTTGTACTCGACTGGAAATTTGAAGCGCGGAATCGTCGTTTCTGGCCCTTGTCGTCCAGAATCTAGAAGAGAATACCTGCCTTTCTTCCTTTCATAAATGGTTAGCACAAACGAACCTGTACTTCGAAAGTGAAATATTTCTTCATATTCTTGACAATCATGACGAAGTATGGCAACTTTATTCCTAGAGTCTTCTTCGGATCCAGAGGGCAAGATATGAAAGAAGTGCTGTAATCAGAGGAGAATCAGCACCATATCCACTCATACATACCCTTATTAAAAAATGTACTACAGTAGAATCATAACGATCAATCTGAATCCTTCGAAATGCGCAATAAAAATTCACCTGACGTTCGCCCCCATAATCTCTATAATTAGTGACTGGATGTCCTCATCTGATATGCGTTTGATGTGTCCGTTCTTCACCTGTACAAGAGGTTCATTAGATGATGGAAATGAATGTATTATTCAAACGATAGTCCATCCCATGTTGATCAACGCACTCAACATACCTGCTTATCCCATAATTGGAGAGGTTTGCTTCCAATCGAGTACAATACCGAAAGAAGACCACTTTGGAAGGTGTTGTGAAACATCTGAAGAGGAAAGGATACGAGCGGTTGAAGGCGTGAAATTTAGACTGAGAGACGAGCAACGAATGAAATTCTCGCTATGGTTGCCATGGCAAATACGCGTCTGTCTAAGCAGGGACGAGAGCTAAAGGAGCTTTCTGAAGCGAAGCTAATGTAACGGCCAATGAGGCATCAAAAGATTGAGCATAGACAGAAAGAAGAATGTACTAGCATGGGAATCTGATACTCAGAACGAGAATTGAGGAAAACAATGACCGTGTTATCCTGATAATGAGCAAAATCTCGACAGGTATACTCTGCTGGTCTGGAGCGGTACCTACTATAGTAACATTTGGAAGAATTATCTATGTGAGCATGCTCATTAACATCTCAGAAATAGATATCTATCTAGATAAATAAGCTATCTATAAGGGAAACTGGCGCAGGGGGCGAGATTGGGCGATTCACTGTATTTAGCAATATGTTGCAGCCTCACTGCTGCGGAATCTTTTCAGAAACAAGGATTTTTGCTTTTATTGTTCTGTCGACAGATCTGTCTGTTTCGCGCGGTATTTATTAAATTTTCTTTGTTCAATCGATTCTTCGCGCTTTTATTCACGATATCTGGTAAGTGTCTCTTGTAGAAACGTTTTTCGTTCATTGTTCTGACTGAATGATTCGCAGTTTCTCAAATTTTCTTTGTTCACTTGATTAATATCACTTTTCTACGCTACACAGCGTACCAGTGAGGATGGCCTCTATTGTTCGAAACGGCGAACGTATTCTAATGTGAGCGAGTCATTCCACTCTCATTAGCGCGAAATTAGTGGGCGATTTTAAGAGTTTGCTTCATAAAAAGCAGCGCTGCTCGTTCTTTGAGTGCGAAAATGAAAACTATGTCTCCAAGAGACTGTAGGAAATTGAATTAGCTACAGAACCATGTAAACCCTGACCTCAGACCAATTGCTAAACTCGAGAAAATATAAATTTTCGGTGAAAAGTTCTACTTTCTCAGCCTAGATACTTGACATACAGTCATGTTTTACATGTGTCATTTTACATGTGTGTTAGCACTTATTCTCCCGAAGAACCGCTATTTGTGACGCAAACTCTTAAAATCGTCGTCTAATTCTGCGCGAATGACGGTGGAATGACTCGCTCACATTAGCATACGTTCACCGTTTCCAACAATAGAAGTCGTCCTCACTGGCACACTGTGCGCTACATATTTGTGGTTGCAGGGATGGGAAACCAATATTCAGCCGCACAAAAGGTAGGGCATTCGCCTTACACTCGCAGTGGACTGGCACCTCCTCCACTTGCCAAAAAGTAAGCTGGTTAGCATGTTTAGTTTGTATACGTGTGTCTCAGATCTGGCTCGGATAAGCCCTCTCATCGCATCAATGATCCGATGAGTCTTGAACTGCATATGGCGGACGAACGTGTGAGTATTTTCATATGGCCGCGGAGACCTCGGTCTTTCATTATTGTAGGAATTCAAATGTCAAGGAACTATTGCATTAACCGATATCAATCAGTCCATATAAATCTCCTACGGCATCCCACTGTAATTATCCGTTGAGGTTCGTGCTTCTGGTCTCTCTCCGGCTGAGCGAGAATGGCGTGGAAAGTGGATTGCCGATCAGAATCTGCACGCAGACGAGCCGATAATGGTGGATGCAGTCCATCGTCAGCTCAATCCCATCCGAGTTGCATACAGAGCTCCCTTCGATTGGTTGTACAAGCATCTCCTCAGACCCACCTTCGGTAAGAAATTCATTATCCTATACAATTTAATATTTGTTCTAAATATCTCACTTGCTTCAGGATGCATGAATAACGGGTAATTGAACGATAAAATTGTTTTGAGGAACATACTACGGAACAGCAGTGAGAGTGACTCTCCCTAAGGCTCTCATGGCATTCGCCGTCTTCCAGACTATGTACTACTACTGGAAGTACGAGGCTAAGGTTATTATTTCATTCTCCCACGGACATATGATTAGTTGAACATTTAACTTAAATCTGCATTTATTATAGAATATTGAGATATCGCTCTTTCTTCGAACTGAGGTCCAAGACTAAATTCAGGATTGGGCTCATCTTCGTGGAATCGAGACAATGCCCCAGAAGGATATTCTGATTCGTCGCCACGAGATGGAACCTGCTCTTCTCGATAAGGGATTGGCCAATCCTGCCAAGTACGGATACATCTCCCCTACTTTCGAGAAGAGAACTGCAATTCTCGATGTGGGAGAGACGAAGAGACCTTGGTAGAGAGACCATAGTAGTGTAGAGAGAATGGAGCTTCTGTAGGTATATCGTTTCCTTTTTTGTATCCTTCTCATCCCCGTTTACTTCTCGTTTTGTTCGAATATGCGTGTTATAAAGATATTGACGAGAAGCAATTTGAATTTGCGCATGATCGGTTGAAGCACCTGATAATATCTCGCAAGGTCTGATTTAAAAAAATAATAAAATCGAATCAAGTCCATAAATTGAAGATTGATCGGAGATGGGTGAGAACCTGATGAGGATGCATCACCGGAAGCAGGTCTTTATTCGAAATGCTTATAAACAAAATTAACGACAGTAAACACAACTTTTCCACTTCAAATCCTGAATGAACTATTTGACTACTAAAAAAATTTCCCTTTTCCCTTTGGGTTCATCTACAGATGGCTGATGTTTTAGATTCTGGGAGGTGCATCTCAGTCAGTTCGAGAGACTGCACTGCAGAGAGGACTGGTTGGCATAATTAGAGATAGTGAACAGAGGGAGAGAATGAAGGAGAAGGTATGAGACAGTAGTAAATTAGATGAGCGATCTTTGATCTTTGAAGGATGGAGAGACAATGGAGATGAGACTGCTGGCAGAGCAACTTTCTCGGCGGCTAGAGACTAAATTCGAAAGGTGCGGTGGATCAAATATCAAATGATGTTTACTACGACTATATAGTATATACCTTACATCTCGTAGTTTCACATCATAATGATTCAGAAGTCACGAAATGGAGAAGGAACGAGAGAGGAATGAGACTGAACGAAGATTGAGACAGATTGGGGAGAGTTATGAGAGGGAGATACGAGCCAAGGAGAAACATGCGAGTTGTCCAGTCAATAATAATGGATGATGGTGGTTATTACAGATGGAAAGAGAACGATCATTGATGATGGAGAGATTGGATGAGAAAGAAAAGAAAATGATGAGAGAAGTCGAACTGAAAATGGCTGTGAGTTTATACTTTTATCGGAGAACCTAATTCTATAAGGAAATAATTAGATTAAAGGGAATAATATCAGGACCGAGAATCTCGATTGGAATTGGAGAGACGAAGATTAGAGAATCGATTGGATGAATTGATGAATGGAAAGGAAGAATTGGATAGAGCAAGAAAAGAGTTGATGAGTACTGTCGAGAACGAGATGGAGAGGTTACTTTTTCTTTCTTTCTAATTTTTCATTTGATTATTATTGTGATTTTTTTCTCAAATTCTATCCTATCCTCGTTGGCAAGTGTTAGATGATCACCGCCCTCATTCAATGAAGTGGGAATGCAGAGTTGCCAGATGTACAAATAGAAGCAATTGATTATGATTGCAGACTTCGATCGGAGAAGGAAGGATTGGAGGAGAGGGAGAGAAGACTGTTGAGAGAAGAGAAGATGAGTAGTGTTGTTGATGGAATAGAAGAGGAGAGACAGAGGAATCAGGGAAGAATTGCATACCTAGAAGCTACCGTAAGTCACCTTCTTTTTATCGTTATCTATTACGATGCCGAATTATCATTGATTCTTACTTAGCTTTATCATGCGTTATTTATTATCTCCTGTCAGGTGTCTCAACTCCGTGAGAGACTTCACAAGAGTGAAGAGGAACGAAGAGACGCCAATGCAAATGTTGCCGGTTTCGAAGCCACGAAGGTACTGTTCGTCCGTTGTCAATATGTGAATGGATTAGTCTGATGACTTTCTTTTTAATGACAAGTGGTGAATGGTTGCAGGCAGAGTTATCAGTTGCGAAGAACAACTATCTTCGTCAATTGGAAGAAAGTGGACGATTGGGAGAGAGATTGAGGGAGAGAGATGACTACGAAGAGATTAGAATGGAGAATGAAAGGCTCAAAATTGAGGTATTCTCTTTTCTTTTTTCTTCTTTGTTGCACATTCCTAACGTTGCAAAAAATAAGATATTTTGTTTGAGATTCGCAGTTCTCGTCGCAAGAGTCGATCAGAGGAAGAAAGAGAAAGAGTGAAGAGTGAAACTAGAGAGAAGTTGGAGATTGAATCTATGAAGAATAAAGAGAAGGAATTGAAGATTATTATTTCAATGATGGTGAGTCAATCGCGATTTTCTTTGCTGTGGGGTGTTATGAGATATGGAGTTCCGAGGGAGAATGGAGTGATTCATTGAATAGGGAAGAGATGATCGTAGTCAAAGCATGTGACATCAAGGAGAGATGAGACTAGACAAAGAATTGATTACGGATTTATCTATTCTTGAGAAGTTGATAGTATATCTCTAAATAGTGATTCTGAAGAAATTGAAATAATAATGCGAATAATTAAGAGTGAGAAGATTCGTGGAGTGACATCAGAGAGAGATTATCTGAGGAAGGAATGCAGAGAATTGAGGAAGGAAAGAATTGATGATAGAAAGAGAGACAAGAAAATGATAGAGAAGAAAAGTAAAAGAAGGTAAGGAAGTGATGTATGGAAATAATGGTGATAGTTATCGCCATGACAATGTGGAAGCAATCAACACGTGTGTTATACAGTCTAGTTGTGAGAATAGAAGTCATTCCTCAACAGTTTCTATCTAATTCACTCCTTTCTCTTCCATCCTCAAATATTCCATTTTAGACAGTTTTCTTCTTTATCGGAGGGAGAAGAGGACGAGAGTGTGATCACTTCTCTTTCTTCATTCGAAGAGGATATCACTAATATCAAGAGGAGAATTAATAACATTGATACTCTTTCTCATGTCAGTTTTTAATGCTCTTCCTTTTTCTTCGAAGAAAGATGAACTTTTTAAATTAAGGAACTCGAAGAAACTCTCCATGCAGTTTGTATTCTTCCCAATCCGGAGAGAATAGTTAGAGAAAGTTCTCGAAGAAGGAGTGAAGAATACGAAGATATTCCCTCTCCTATCCGATACTCTGAAAGAGAAAGGAGGGAAGATACAGTAAGAAGGGACTTGAGAATGTCTACTGTATCCTCCCCTCGCATCGATCGACATCAATCCGAAGAAAAGAGGATTGTGAATGGGAGTACGAGACCTGCGGGGGTTTGTCTTCATTTTTTGTATCATTTTTTCCAAAATAGCATGATCATCTAAAACGATGGCTTATTCTCCTCGTGATTCACTAACAAGAAGCATCCGCAGAAAGCGTGCAATATTCGTGCTATTTAGCAGGAATCATCTCATTTCGAAGAAAGAAGAAAATCGCCTCCAATGGTAGAAATAACGGATTCAGGATATGAGATGAATAAAGAGAGGGAAAATGTGAGGTTTACGCGGTTTTGTATAGAACGACAATGCTATATATAATTACATATATTTATGTTGTTTCGTCAATTGGGAAAATGGAAGACATTCCAGAGAAGCACCGGAGAAGAAAAGAAGGATAAAGAAGAGAAAGAAGAAAATGGGAATACGAAAGATGAGATGGAAAGTGGATTGAATATGGAAGGAATCGATCCTGTTATGGCTCATTACATGAAATTAGTCATGGAGGGAAGGAAGAAAGAAAAGGAGGAAGAGAGAAAGGTAGGCATTCTATCTTCGATATTATGCCACACAACAATAACTGATTCTGTGGCTAGATAGAAGTGAGATGAGTGAATGATGAAGATCTTTCAAGGTGCCGATTCAATCTGGATTCGTCCAAAGAGAAGAAGAGGAGGAGGAGATGGAAGATTTCAAATTAGATGCAGTAGAGACAGGAGGAGATGATGAGGGGTTCGAGTGGTAGAAAGTTGTTACTACATTTTCATTGTTTGTGTTTGTTGTCAGACAATAGATATTTCCTTATTCTATTTAATTTCGGCCCCATTGTAGATATATTTCGTATAAGTTATGATTTGAGCGCTTTCGTAAACTTTTACAATCTCTTTCATTTTTGCTATATCTGCTTTCTCATTTTGTGATGCTCTCTCATCGTTACGATTTACAATCTCTTTTTAACGTTCGATCTCATACATTTTCTTGTCATTCATAGAATCGATCTCAATTTCGCTGTTGGTGGATAAATCATTTTTCCATTCACTCATTCTTCTCCCTTTCCTTTCCATCAAACGGTCGTTCATCCACTCACCTATCTATCCCTCAATGGACCCTTTTCCCCCTCCTCCCCCTCCCCTTCCCCCTCTTCCTTCTCTTCCCCCCTCCTCATCTCCTTCCAGTAGTGGGCGTGTCTCTCATCAAAGTGGGCGGAGTTATCTCTCCCCTTCTGATGGCCTCTCCATCATGGCCAGACTTCATTCCATCATGAAGGCACTTGCCTATCTCATTCTACTCGCTCTCTTAGTACATGTTCTTCTTAGTTGTGAGTTTCACTTTTTGTATCGACTGACACTTAACACAGGTTTTCTGTAAGAGTGTAGGAAAACGAGACCCTTTTGCCGCCAGAAAAAAATTCATGACCTCGAATTGGTTCAAAGTTGATCAGTAGGACCCACTGGGGGACTCTTTAAGATGCATCCACTCATTTGGGTCAAATTTGCATATTATCGATTTTTGTGATCCACAACTAAGAATCACCATAAGTCGCTTCATTTTCATCGTACAGCGAGTTTACACATACCAATGAATTGGTATTCACGAGCTCTACAAAAAACTCCATTGTGATCATAGTCGACAATGTCGGAATCGGGGTCAAAAACACGAAAAACTGTTTTTTAGACCATAAAAGTAGAGCTAACTCGAAAAAAATGACGTTGTGATCATCGATATTATTGTTTTAAAAGATTCTCCGGACCCGATTACGGGTGCCCACGCGGGCCGTTTTGCGTATTTCTGGCCTTTGAATACCGCTTACTAGGCTATTTTTTGGACTTAGTCGTTTTTTCAGGAAAACTTCAAATGGTCATAAGTGGCTTCAAAATGGTCCAAATAACTTTTTCTAAAAACTGGCATGTAGCCAATCTGGGGACGAAAAAATTAGGTCATGATGACCAAATCGATAAGACAGTCGCCTTCAAAGTTATTTCTCAAAAACTAGTAAAAACACCTTTTCTCGAGGATACCGTGCTGTATTTCATGATTTACACTAAGTAGTCTGTTGTTATGCTGTGAGATCTTGTTTGAACTATCGTGAGGGCACTATTTGATCGAAAATTTCGAGTGACGGAGAGATTTGCTATCTTGCTAATCAATGTACAATATCTTTGACAATGTTTTTGGCGCAGAATGAATGCCAGAAGTGAGGGAAAAATGAAATTTTAGTTATCACTACGTTCCTCCGGTCGTACCTCCCTACGTCACTACGTGATAATCTATATTTTAACTACATTCTCGATTTAGAGTTACTGGTTTATCGAATCGTTGTCACACAACGCATTGCAGCTGATAGATGTTACAATAACGACAAGATGATGAGATTGAACCCGGGAAGGCTTATGACATAGTAAATATTATACATGCA
>LS506675.1:1564078-1574612 GCA_900490845.1 Pristionchus japonicus
ATTTCCTTCGATTGATATACAATGGACACGATAGAACTGCCGAATTGCCATTCTGTGGAGGAAAGAGTGAGTGAGGGATACGGTAGAGGGAGAGGGAGGATACTGTATCAGACTGTATTCTATTCAGACATGTGTCCGATGTCAACCTTCACTCGTTTCTCTCGATCGGGAATCTTCGCTGCTCTTGGATTCTCCAATGTCACTCAACTGTGTGATCCCTCCCTCACTCCTCAACCAAATAATGCTTACGTGTAAATAGCATGAATTGTTGCATAAGTAGTTCCCTTCCATTGCCTTCTTTTCCCTTCCGGTTGTCAACGTGCAAGATTGTTCTTTAATTGGTGCAAATTGATCGGTAAATTGTATCATAATCATAATATAGCAACGAGTAAGTCTTGCCACTATTCCATTTCTCATAAACTAGATGGATAAATAATTATTGGTCTGCAAGCAAAACACATCATCAGGTTGCATACCTTAAGATATCTGAACAGATGTGGAACATTGGTTCAATTGTGGAGCATGTACACGTGTCAGGAATGGAATGAACGAAGCAGAGGAGGGAAGTAGTCGAATTCGAAATGGAAAGAACTCGGAAGAGCATGGTGAGAATTTATGATTCCATTCATTCGAGTTGTTTGAAAGCATTTGAAAATAATACGCTCATTGTCAGAGTTCCCTCAATTTATGTCGATGTCTACAGACGATGATGATGTTTTCGCAGAAAAGGACGGGGAGGAAGCAACCGAAGCAGGCAATTCAAAGTGAGCGAAATGCCACGAGCCGGGATCGAACCGGCGACCTTTAGATCTTCAGTCTAACGCTCTCCCAACTGAGCTATCATGGCATCACCGTTGCAGGGTTTTGAGAGCACTTCTGACTCGTTTGCCTCGCTGGCCGATGAATGGAGGAGAGACGGGAGCCAAATTGAAACAGAAAGTTACCTCGGCATGGTTCAATGTAAAGGTTCAATTTCCTAATGATATATGTTCGACTAATGTATAATTTTCAGTACAATTATCGTTGGGTAAGTAGTGCTTACGAAGATTACGATAAAGGATCCGTTATTGTTTTACTCTCTAAATTCTATTCCCTCTCAGGTCGAAGTGAGTTACAATAGAGATGACCGAAAAGATTCATTCTCATTTTTAAGAAGCGGATCGCGAGAGTGCCTTCAATCTATTCAATGAAGATTATGTCTCGAGGATATGGCTGACATATCGGAATGGATTCCCCCCTCTACATCAAGGTATTCTGAGACCGTAGACTCCCCCTGTAATCTCTCTCTGTATTGAGCCTCTCTCACCTCCATCCCTCCATCTTCTTCCTCCTCCCCTTCTGGTCTCACATCAGATTGTGGATGGGGATGCACACTCAGAAGTGCTCAGATGATGATGGGACAAGCGATGATCGGATTGCATCTCGGAAGGGGTGAGGAGAGGGATTGGCTAAGGGTTTATTGCCATTTGATTAGAACGGATTCGCTCAATAAAAAAAAACTGAAAGTATAGTGATTGAATAATGAACTGTAATTTCAGATTGGAGATGGAATGTCGAAGAGAAAGAAGATGAATTAGGAAGGCGGGTTATTGATGAGTAAAAGTAAACATTTACGAATTGATTTCAGGGAAGAAAGTATTCATCGTGAGATAATTTCTCTGTTCCTTGATTCTCCTTCGTCTCCATTCTCTCTCCATTCACTGCTCGAAGAAGAAGGGGAAAGAGTTGGAAAGTGGTTCACTCCTTCTCAAGCATTCCATATTATTAAGTGAGTATCATATTCAGAATTATTGACTCGTATCTAGCAAATATTATGGAAATACTCATGACTTAATTATCAGACGATCTCTCGCTCGTTCTTCTTCTCCCCTTACATCCGGTATCGAATTAGAGATCGTTGTGGATGGAGCTGTTGATTTATCTGAATTAGAGGTTCCTTTTGTATCTATATCTAATGTTTCGATTTAAAAAGTGTTGAAACTTATTTGTTGCAGAGTAAAACAGCCAATTGGACTCGTCGACTGATCTTAGTGATATGTGTGAGAATGGGACTGAATGAAATGAATCAAGTGAGTACAGTAGTGAGTATCCCCTCACCAGACAATCAACGGATAATAGGTCTATTCCACTCATATTCGCCATCTTCTTCAATCTCCTTCCTCACTCGGAATAGTGGGAGGGCAGAAGAATCGATCTGTATATTTCATCGGATACACTGGAGAAGTTTGTTGCTTATGGCTATTTCAGCGTTTACACCTAATTAATTGAATGTAATAATGGTAATGTTTGCAGGAAGTAATATTTCTGGATCCTCACGTCGCTCATTCCTCCATCTCTTCCCTTCCCTCTCCATCTTCTTCTTCCGATATATCATCCTTCCATTGCTCTCTTCTCTCTAAATTCTCTCTCACTTCAATGGATCCCTCGTGTGCTATCGGATTCATATTCAACAATCAATTGGAACTGATGGAAACTGTTAAACATCTCAATAAGGTTAGAGGATTCACTCCAATACTTTGTACTAATGTAATTAAAGGCGGGAATTATCGATTTGGAAGAAGGCGAGGGAGTTTCGAGAAGGAATGAATATCCTCTTTTCACAGTATTCATGAAGAGACCTCCAAGGAAAGATTCAATCGATATTACTCAAGAAGAGAGAGATATTGCTGAAAAGAACGATTTCAATTTGTTGTAGATCTGATCTTACCCCCTTCCCCATGTTACTTTTCCAATAACTTCTTTCACGAATGCTAACAGTTAGTGCCTCTTCTCACTAGACCTTCTCTTTCTTCTCTGAAAGTTACGGGTGCTCGCATTGTCAGGCTTGTAGATAGATCTTTGCGCTTTGTATGTACAAATGTTATCCTCTGCCTTACCCCTTTCGTATAATACACAAAATACGATGTAGATAATTGTCAAATTCACTTTCTAGATTGCCCAACTTGTATTAAATTCAGATAAATACGTAGCTTCCTTTGTCGTTTCAATGAATCATGGATGGAGGGGGTCTGGGTAGGTCATAATGGTAGAGAGAGTACACTAAACACTCCCTTGAGATCTCCCTTTCTTGCTCCATTCCATCCTTAGATTCCCCCTCTTGTAGACTCCATTTCTAACTGGATGCTTCCCCCTTTCCAAACTGGACTCTGAAATGTAAGTCCATCCCTTCTCATATCTCTCTTCTTCTTCTCTTCTCTTCATTGTCTCTAGCTGTTCATATCAATCGTGGAATCTCTCAAGGGAATCCTTCCCCTCTTCCCTTATTCTGCCTCACAAAACACCCAACTGCTTCTGTCTTCCCCTCTTTCTCTTCTAATATTTCGATCTGATTCTCTCATCAGGTTAACTCAACGGGTGATGGCCCGTCTCTTCTCTCCTCATGTAATACTCGTCATTGTCTGTATAGTCTACATCTTCATTGGTGCTCTTATCTTCCAATCTCTCGAAGGACAACATCTACTCGTTAGTTGCTCTCTTTCTTAATAAACTGACGAGATTCGCGAGAATTCTTTCAAAATTCGAATGTCAGGAAGTTCGAGCAGAAAATCTGGAGAAGATTCAGGGAAGTTCAGTGAAGAATGTAGACAAACTGATGGGAATGATAGATGAAGCGAAGGAGAGAGGAGAAATGGACACTCAGGTCATTTTATTGCACCAATGGTTCAATATTTCCAAAGTTTATTCTTCAGTTAAAGAAGCTTAATATTTAAGTCATTTTATTCTCTTCCTTATCTTCAAAAGTAATTTTCCTCTGAAAATTTGAAATTATTCTTTTTTGACCTCTAATTTTTCAGGAGAGTCGATCTGCCCTCGTGAAGAAAATTCTGAGTGAAACGAAAGAAGAATTCGATGATGTTCGTTCACTTTTCCCTTTCTTTTCTAATTTATTCCAATGGGTGGTCTCCAATAGTATAACTGACTGCCAGTATTCATCATCCTTCTGTTGACTTCACTCTTCTTCACTAGGATTATTCCCCCTCCCCCTTCTATGATAAGTTGTTGCGTTCCTTCTCCATTTCCTAGTCTCAAACTCATTTTTCTCCTCAACGAAGTCTAATCAAAAAGGGAGAAGAATGGGGATGAATAATGAATAGTAATTTCAGTTCGTGGATACGGTCTTCACAGCTCATCGATTGGCTCGTCATGGAATGGATGAGGACGCTCCCACTTGGGATTTCGTCAATTCCATCTTCTTCACCACTACAATGCTCACTTCCATTGGGTGAGAGAAAGATTAACCTCCTTTCATCTCCTTCTACTCCTTCAACATCGCTTCTATCTAGATACGGTTACGTGGTTCCATCTACCTTCGGAGGTCGTCTATTCGGTGTTGTCTACTGTCTAATCGGTGAGCTCTCCTCTCTTCTCCCTCCATCTCTCTCTCTCTCTCTCTTCAGGCATTCCTCTCACTCTCGTCACAGTTGCAAATGTGGCCAAATTCATCTCGGAGAGTGTATTCAGTATCCATTATGATTTATGGAGGAAGTATATGCAATGGAAGAGTAGAGGAAGAGTCGATGAGAATCTGCCCATATTTGGAGATGATGAAGATGAACAGGAAATACTCGATAGGTATTACCTAGATTCATGATCAAGAGAAGGGCGTATTTTCAGAGTGAAATTGGTTCGATTTCCTCCTCTCGTAGTATTCTTCTTCGTATTCATCTATGGACTAATCGGAGCAGTGATTATCATGCAAGTGAGACGGACTTCTCTTGATCAATCGGGTCAATTCTATCTCAGAATGAGAAATGGACGTACATCGAGAGTCTCTACTTCACTTTCATCTCAATTCTCACTGTCGGTCAGGCAAATTTCACCGAATATTCCTTATTTATTCGTTAAAGTTTTGCTGTATTTTGGGTTTTTCTAAATCTCAAGAATTGCTTTCTAATTTTTTTTCAAGCCGCTGTGGATTTGTTTGAAAGAGTGCTGATTGAGGGTTCGGTGACTTCCGTCCCTCGGCGGGGAATATGATCCCCGCCCTCGTCGTCGTCCTAGGAGGAATCATCCTCACTACCATGTGCATGGATGTTGTCGGAAGAATGTATCTCAAGGAGATTCACTATCTCGGAAGGAAGTTGAAGAGTAACAATCCATTCTATCTCATTAGAGAGGCCAAAGCACGGTGAGTAAGAGGAGGGGGATGATTGATCTTTGATCTCTCTCTTTTTCTCAGTCGTCGACGAGCCGCAATGGCCTCTCTTCTGGCTCAATTGGCACGGGGAATGATATTCGCCCATCGAGATTACAATGAATTAGGAAGGAAGAAGAGTAAGAAGAAGAGTAATAAGAAGAGAAGAGGAAGCAGAGTTTGTGAGTGATGAGAGATAGAAAGAGAGAGAGAGAGAGATTGATGGGATGGTTGCAGTACCGAATGACAACTTCATGTTCGCCCGTATGCCTCCCGATCCTCCGAGTGATTGTCAGGTTGAGTATCCACTCTCTATCGATGGAAGAGAACACTCTTCCAGGTAGTATCAACATCGGCGTATTCAGTCAGATTGGCATGGGCTCCTGCATTCTCAACGGAACAGGATATCACTTACAATATCAGATATCGACTCAAGTAATCCACGTGTTTCACTTGCCTCTTACAAAGTTCACGAATTCAGACACAAAGAGAACGCGAAGGTTCGAGAATTGAAGGGAATCAAGGGGAAATGTGCAGAGATTATGAGTGTGGACTCCTGCTCTCTCTATGAATTCAGGTGAATGGTTGAATCTTGCCCTTCCCTTAGACAGTCTTCTCATCAGGATCACTGCTCACTCGAAGTATGGGGAGAGTAAACCAGTCTATCTCGTGCAATACACTGGTATGTCTTTGATCCCTCCACGATGAGTGAGAATAAGTGTTCATCTCAGAGCCTCAATTGTCTCCTCAACACATCCTCGCAGTTCGACCAAAGGCGAATACCATTGAATTGACATGGGAACCTCCATTCAAGAGAACGCACGATGTCAAATGTTATATTGTCTATTGGACTGAGAATCCTGATGCATCTCTATCTGATTGGGAGAAAGTTACCGTATTCGGAAGGAGGGTACGGTGGCTTCCTTCTGCATGGGACCAATGAAGTTCCTTCAGGTTGTGTTCCCTGATCTTCGATTCGATTGGTTCTACATGTATTGTGCCACTGCCGTCTTCAAGGATGGACAGAGATCTCCCCTCTCGAGAGCACTATTCATCAAGACTGATAAACTCGAATTCCATCCTTCATGTCTGTTCCCCTCCCTCTCTCCTCCTTCTAATCTCTTCTCTTCTCAGGTGTTGGCCAATCTCGAACAATCGAAGTAATGGATTCGATCTGTGAGAGGAAAGAAGAATCGGAGACAACAGCTCTCCTCAAGAGAGACTACGTATCATTCGCAGTCTGATCTGTCTCTCTCTCCCTCATTCCTTCCTCTCCTCTCGGATCATTCTAAATGGTTTCTCTCGATTCCTTCCTATTCTCCACCTGTTCTCTTCTCCTTCTCCATCTCCTTTTTCACATCGTCACATCTCAGTGCGCGATTAATTGGGGACTAATTCAGTGAGCATAAATCTCATAAATTGGCCCCTTGTCTCTCTCTACTCTACACACATTGTGACAGACGGTATAGATTAAGAGGTCAATTCGATTATAGAGAGAAGAGAGGGAGAGAGGGGGAGAGGGAAGGAGACAACAGACACATCATTATCACATATCTTCATGATTTTCTCCTCTAATCCTGGATCTCCTCTAATTCAATGACTTCGAAATCAAATCAATGTTCCTGAAATATGCTCATTTTGCATCTTTTTTGTTTCTGCTTTGATTACGGGACAGAGACTGTGTTCAGGCATTGTTTAAAATCTATTCATTTTCTACGATCAAGAATTGGAGGTGGAATCATCACGTGCATTCATCCTTGGTTCCTTCCTTCCTCCATCTTCAATCTCCTTACCGTCTTTGATGATCCTCTCACCTCATCTCACTTACCTTAATGATTCTCTTCCTTCTCTTCTCACTTCGCGGTATTCGTCAAAGAAGAGAATGAATCTGAATGGATCTCCTCTCTATTCGTGACAGACTCTAATTATCCCTCTCTCTCTCCTCAATCCATTTCCTCCCTTCGCTTCTCCCATTTCTTCTCCTTAAAGAGACGACGACGTCATGAATGATTGATCAGTCTCTTCCCCATCAACAGATTCCCCCTCCCTCTCCCCCTCCTCCCCCTTTGACCTCTCAAACGATCTCCCTTCCTTCTTACCGCACCAAAGAGAGTAATTACAATCTGTTGCGTGTGAGAAGACTGTCGATAAGAGAAGAGAAGGAGATGCAGAATGGAGAAGGAGATGGAGAAGGAGAGGCCATAGGCTAGCTGGTATTCACTATCCTAAAATCATACTGAGGTGGAAAGATAGAAACAACTGATGAATGAGAAGGAACTCAAATTAGAGTGGTAATCGTTGTATCCCCATTTCGATGGGTGTTCATATGGAGATTAGTAGTGTCCATCTTCTGGATATCGAATCTCTTCCTCTTTGCGGGAATGGACAGCTTGTGATCCCTTCCCTTCCTCCTTTCATCTTCTTAGTCAACACGAGGATATAATGGACTAGAGAGGGATTCTTCTGTTTGAACAATCTGGAGGGAGGAAGAAGAAGAGGAAGATGAGAGTGATAGTAGAGGAGGACGAATACTTCCAAGAACGAAGAAAGGAGACAGTCACTAGATTCTCAACAGCATCCCTGTAACATTCATCGTTGTGCGCATTCACTGAAATTCATCGAATTGATATTCGAAGGTCCAGGATAGAAGTGCCGTCTGAGATGGTAGTGCAATCAGTGGCAGTACAAACAGACTATCCATCCTTTGATCCTCTCTCTTCCCATCACTTTTATTCCTCGCGGGAGGGTGTCATCACTCTATCTTCCACTCTTCTGTTTGGAGTCACTTCCGCTGCTCTCCGGGATATCTTTGTCGCCTTTCCCTCTCTCTTTCGGAGGTTATCACTGCACAAACGGAAAGATACAGTAGGGATCAGAGAGTGCAAAGACGGAAGAATAACTCGAGAATCAGGATCATAAGGAATACTGACCAGTTTCTCTGAGTGACCACACATAGTTACCCATTCCTGCCATTCTACGCCGTTCAATCCAACCAAATAATAGTTTATATTGTACCCGCGTTTTACTTGCAAAATCGCATAAATATATAAATATATATATATAATGGTCCATGACTTCTAAAGGTGTCTACTGCCTCAAGGTGTGCACCATGCTTCTCCTTCAGTCTACTCTAATAGCCCCTTCTCTCCTCTCTGATCACTCGTTCTCCATTGAATGATGAATGGAGACGACTAATGGGAAGAAGAAAAGGTGAACAGCTGACAATGAGATGAAGAATGAGTGGAATCAAGTCATGGACGGCATTGGGATTGTTTCCTGGATCAAAACAGCAGTCTCCGAGATAGGTATTTTGTTCTATAGATAGATTATGGATTTTCAATAAATGCTATAGAATCGATGATATGTGTAGGTTGCCTCAATTAACAGTATCCCTTTCTCCTTCATAATATTGTTTCGTAAGTACCTTTCTGGACGTGAATATTAGCCCTGCTCATCCATTTCATCTCTCCTCATTCTCACTCTTCATTCTCACAAACGGAAGTTTAGTGAAATGGAATCGGAGGCGAGATTCAATTTGATAAGCTTCCTCTCACAGGAAATGGAAGAATAGAAGAGAAGAGAAGAGAGGAAGGTGACGAGTGGAATGAATACGGTAGATGGATGAGAGGATAATGATCAATGAGAGGAGGGGAGGGAGGGGGAGGAGAGAGGGAGGGATTACGGTGGAAGCACTAATTGAGGGTGTCAATAAGGGAGTGTAGAGAGAGAAGGAGGAGGGGGAAGATACTTCAACGAAGGAATCTTCCTTCTGGAGAATCGACGTTGAAAAGTGAGAGAATGTTTGCATGATGTTCCCTCGACTGAGCAGTAATGAGAGGGTAGAACAATAGAGAGTGGATGGGAAGAGATCTCTCATTGGTTGGCCACGCCCATTCTAGACTCCGCCCTCTTCTGTATGAAGGGGAAGGAAAGAGAGGATTCGATAGGGGAAGGAAGTCTCAGAATCCGGTATGGAGTCTAAAGCGGAAGGTATATCGAAGAATGAGTCTCTTCTCTTTTCATCCTTCATCGTTGATCCACACGAGGTAAGAAGATGTCTTCTAATAGAGAAGAGGAGTCTCTTCTCTAATTGTCTTCCTGCCTAACTCTCTCTTCTCCTTCCAGACTACTTCACTTACAACTCTTTCCCATTCTATCTACAATGGAAACTCTTCTCCTAAGACGGCAACTACACTCCATCCCGTACCTCCAATCAATGGTCAGTCACCGTATTCTTGGTACTGTAGGGGTACGGTATACATACTGTAGGGATACTGTAGGCATGGATTAAGTATATCGACTAGTCGGATGCTGAGGGAATACAGTACCAACCTGGTATTCCTTCTCCTCTTCGTATTCTTCCGTCTGTTTTCATTGGTGCCTCTCTCTCTTCTTCTCTCAACTTCATTCCGTTCGCTCTTCATTCTTATTCAACTCGAATCATCTTCTTGCTTTTTCCGCTTCTCTCTTCTTTGTATGGACAGGGAAATCAGATTGAATGCAGTCTTTCGAAGGAGGGGAAGCATCCCTCCTTCCCCCTCTTTCCTACCTTTCCTCCGTCAGGATTTCCCCTATTTCAGGAATGAATCTATCCCTCCATCCATCTCCCAATTCAACCAGTCCAGCTACTCCCAAAGAGAATGAACAGGTAGGTCCTTCCTTCCCAAAGAGAATGAACAGGTAGGTCCTTCCTTCTCTCTCCCTTCCTCCATCCTTCCTCCTCTCCCTCTTCAGATTCCGATCCACACTCAACTCAGTGGGATGCCATCCTTCGGATCCTGTCCTCCCTTCCGTCCCTCCACTTCTTCCTCTCTCACTCCATTCATCTCCATTGCATCTGATTCCATTCCTAAGGACGATCACGTAAGAATCCCCTATCACTTCCTTAATCTTCCTTTCTACTCCTTCAATTGATCTCTCTTCAGTCCCTCAATTCATTCCGTCTTCCATCAGCATGCAATACGACATCTTCAATGACGAGTTCCTTCGGTCCAGGTAAGGAAGAAGGGAGAAGATCTCTCCTATTTGACGGATCTGGTCTGCTCCGATTTCCCGGCTCAGTGGTGACACTTACGCTCTCGATTCCTGACTGGATATCAGATGACATCCCTTCTTAGTCCTCTTTCACTTCTCTCTCTCTCTCTTTGATCTAGGAAGAGATTCACTACTACTTTCGTCATTGTGAATGAGGAGAATGCAACCATTTCAATTGAATTACCAATCTTTCTTTCCTTTCTGGGGTAGATTTGTGTATTGAGAACAGGAGCTACCGTATATGAGAGAGATACTGAGTATTTGCGGGAAAAGAGAAAAGAGAAGAGAGAGCGGAGATTATAATAGTCGGGAGGGCTATTATCGATGTAAGAGAGACGGGAGGGGATATTACTTGGATGGGGGAGA
>LS506675.1:1575448-1593650 GCA_900490845.1 Pristionchus japonicus
GGAAGGGAGAGGGAGAGGGGGGGAGGAGGGAGAGGTCAAAGGGGAGAAGCATTCATGACACCTGCTGTTCTTTATCGGGACCACTTAACACATCTAAAGGAAGCCTACCCTCTCGAGTGAATCTGGCTGATCTAAGAGAGGTTATTCCCCTCCCCTCAGGCCATTCATTTACTGTCATAGACCACAGGTGGAAGGGAGGGAGACTGACTCAATCTCAGAATGGCACCAGCTGTTATTATAATCCATTTGTCAACCCAATCAACCATGTTCAATAGACGATACAGTAATTATGGTTGAGGGAGAAGGGAGATACGGTAGTGTTGTCCCCCCTCCCCCCACTCCCTCCCCTCTAAGAGAGAAGAAGCAGTCGTCACAATTAGATGAAGTCTGCTTTGATTGAGAGAGAGGAGAGACAGTCAATTGAATCGACCCAATTACTCATCCTTTGTATTCTCCTCCCCTCTCAATAGATGATGTCCCACTCTCTCACGAAGAGTCATTCCTCTCTCATAGCTTTGAAGAGAATTCAGTTTAAAATGAATGAAGCGACTGCACTAATACTTGAATGGGGATAAATGGAAGATAGCGTGTGTGATCTCTTCTCTGTCTTTCAGATCCGTATCAGATTCTTGGTCCTCTCTCTTCTCGATTCGCTCATTCTGGAAGTGGACAAACTCAATTGTGGCAATTCCTTCTCGAACTTCTCTCTGATAGTAGAAACAGTCAATATATCACATGGGAAGGAACTCAGGGAGAATTCAAACTCGTCGATCCTGATGAAGTTGCCAAGTGAGTTGATCTTTGATCTCTGAGGGTCCCATCCTTCATCTCTTGTCTCTTCAGGAAATGGGGAGAGCGTAAATCGAAGCCGAATATGAACTACGATAAGATGTCTCGTGCACTTCGATATTACTACGACAAGAATATTATGTGCAAGGTCCATGGAAAGAGATACGCGTACAAGTTCGACTTCAAT
This sequence comes from Pristionchus japonicus, assembly GCA_900490845.1. Taxonomy (NCBI): domain Eukaryota; kingdom Metazoa; phylum Nematoda; class Chromadorea; order Rhabditida; family Neodiplogasteridae; genus Pristionchus; species Pristionchus japonicus. Next base: position 1,576,425 of record LS506675.1, read on the forward strand.
GGTAAGCCCTTTATCACGGATGTATGCTGCCATAGAAAACAGTATTCTTCATCAATCTCTTTCAATACAGGAATCACGCAAGCCCTCCAACCTCAGAATGGAACTCAATCAACAGATTATTTCTCATCTCCAATGAGATCTCTCCATTCTGATCCTCTTGCATGGAGTGCAGCTCAGTACAGATCCTTCATTCCCTCCACTTTCCCGGTTCGAATCTGCCCTCTCATCTGACCTATCTAACCTACCGTATTCCAGGCCACAACGGGATTCTTCAATCCAGCGGGATATTCTTCTCCCTTCGCAGCTGGAACCATCGCTCGATCTGCATTCCCCCAATACAAGACAAGTAGTACTGGACTACCGAAGGCTATCGAGGGAACTGCTGAGAACTACCGATTTATGTTCGACTCCAAGTATTGATTAGTCGATTCCCCCCCCCCTCCCTCCTTCTATCCATCTAGTCACCATCCTCACATCTATCTCTCTTCATCGTATCTACTAGTCATAATCGATCTCGAATATTTCTTTCTCAATGGTATCCAACCACTAATCTAACCAAATGAATCACAGTAGAATCTCGTTTCTCTAACGGGCAATTGTTTCTCTCTTCGATCTCTTCGTTTCTTCTCTTTTCATTCCTTCCTTCTGTACAGTTGAGACACATTCCAAATAGAGACAATCACTATTCGAATACCTCGAAGATGTCTGCGATAAACAATCTTATTTTTGAATACAAAACAAACAAAATCATAAATTTTGCATAAAATCACGTATTTGTAACTGCAAAACTAATTGAATGAAAGGTAGAATAAAGGGGGTAATTCTCCTCCTTTTCTTCATTTTTCTTCCATCCTTTCCCCTACTCGACTCACTCTTCCTACTAACATGAGTCGTGAATCGGTTCACGAAATCGCTATGACGGTATGTTATCCTTCACCTAGTTCATGCATATACCGTACCTCTTCTCTTCAATCTCCTACCGTATCATCTCTGGTTACAGTACTCAAGCGAGGTATCAGCCACAGTCTTAGACCTCGTGAATGGTCTCAACTCGATTCCCTCTTGGTTGCGAGCTCGTCTTCAAGAGACGGACTATCAATTGAGTTGGCAGACCGAACGGATCAAGAAGATTATGACTGTCAATGTACGAATCTGACCTATCTAACTCTTACCGTACCCTATCGACAGTAATCAATACAGGACGTAACGATGACTCCAACTTGTCAAATTCTGAATGCTCTTGTATGGGTCTCCTTCCTCATGTGTGCCTCCAATCTGGGTGAGAATACCGTACTCCTTCCTCTACCGTAATCTCTTCCCTTCAGGAGTTCTCATTGGAACATTCATCTTCCCCGGTATCTTCCCGTATCTATTCGGCAGACACGGCACTATGATTCTTGCTATCGTTGTCCTTCCCATCTTCATGAGAATGAAACTGAAGGCTGAGAAGTTCGAGGTTCGACTCAACTGACTACCGTACTCTCCATCCCTTCTTTACAGTACAATGTAGAGACCCGTCGTTCTCTTCTCGTGTACTCTCTGAATATGGGAATCATGCTTGGATCTCTCTTCCCTCTTGATTATTTCCATCATGTTCTCACTCTTCCACTGCTTCCTCTCTGTCTTGCATTCTCCTATCAGGTACTGTATCCCTCTCCCTCCCTCTCCCTCCCCCTCTTCCCTTCAGATTCTAAGTGCTGGATTGGATCGTCGTCTCTCAGTGTCTCTTGGTTGCTTCGGTCTCTCATCAATTCTCTTCATGGCTGCCTTCTTCTCTTTCAATTCCCTCTCTCTTCTCAATATCTACTCCCATCTCACTACTCTCGCTGTCACTACTCTCATGCTCATGTTCATACTCGGAGAGATCCGCACTCCCGAGGTAAGGACTCTGACCCATCGGACTCCCTTGGTTACTGTATTCGATTGCAGCAAACGTCAGCTGGTTATGAGATGTTCCTCATAATGTCCGTGGCGATCATTCGAATGATGGCAGATACTCTTGGTAGACCATATCGATACAAGTACTACTACTATTGAGATAGGAGGAAAGAATGACCAATTGATGGGAATAAAGGAACTGACTCGAGAAAGAATTTATCACAGTGAATGAAAGACATACAAGCAGTGAAATACAAGAGGGTAGAGAACTGGGACTAGATGGATCATCGTTTTCCACTGAGATTGATGTTGACGATGGAAGCAGGGCAGACAGACTGGTAGCAGTTTGTCCGACATGGCCCCATGCAAGAATTGACTCGTCTGCATTGAGCAAGGCAAGCCGACTGACACGATGTGAGACATTGAGGAGTAGAGAGAGTGATTCCTGTCTGGAAGGAGAGGGGAGTAGGGAGGGGGAGGGAGGGAAGAGTACCTGAGGAGGAGAGGGAGTGGCGACGTTCCCATCATTGAATGTTCCACAGGAGGGAAGACAGAGGGGTTGACAGACTGCAGGACAGGCAGAGAGAACCGGAGTGGGAAGGGGACTGAAGAGACGAATTGTGTGACTGTATTCATCCATGAACTCACGTGTTGGATGATCCAGATGAAGTGGTTGCAGTCACGAGCTGAAAGAGGTATTAGTGATTGATTGGAATTGAGTAGATAGATACCTGGTAGACGGGAATGAGTTGGCATGCTCTGATGCACTGAGGTTGGCATGAATTGCCACATGAGGGAACGAAGGTTGTCGAACACGCCAGCATGCACATGTTCGTGCACTCAAATGAGAAGGATTTGCAGAAGATGAAGAGTCGAGGATCGTTCCTTCATCCTTCTCTCCTCACCTGCAGTACACACGTGGGAATCGTCGTCGTCGTCGTTGGTTCTTCCGTTGTCGTGGTCGTGGAAGTTGTAGTCGGAATGGTCACTGGAACTGCCATGACGCACACGTTGTTGCATGTGGGGGCACAACTGTTCTGAAGGAGAAGAAGGATAAGAGGAGAGGAGAAGGGAACGAACGACGCAGAGATTGATGGGGAAGAGAGTGCACGAGTTCATGCAACCTGTCGAACACGTGTAGAGGCATTGAGAACGAGACTGTAAAGAGAGAAGAAGGATCTTCGAATGGAGTAGATGACTCTCACTTGAGTGGTCGTAGTGGGAGCAGGAGTCGTAGTAGTTGTAGTGGTAGTGGTTGATGTGGTAGTGGTGGGAGCAACTGTGGCTACCTGGAAGAAGACCACTCTTCTCCCTTGTCAGAGGGAATACTCACCTGACACAGATAGGGACACGTCTCTGCACAACTCATTCTGCACTCGACGGTACTCAGAGAGGGAGGACACGCAAGGGTGCACGAATTCTGAAAGAATGATGAGAGGATTACTCAGCAAGGGAGACACTCAACCTGGCACGTTCCCATGCAGTTGGAGGGAGTGATTGGAGCATCTCTCATGGCTGGAAGAGAGGAAGGAGTAGTGAAGACAGATGTATCAGTGAATCGAACAGTGAGGGAGATGGGACCTGCAAGAGAGGGAGTAGAGAGAGGGGAGAGAGGGATGGGATAACCAGGAGAGGGAGCCGTTCCATTCACATTGCAGGCTGTGAAGCAGGCATTGGCACACGAGGGAGAGCATTGAGAGGAGGGAAGGGATCTGGAAGAGAGAGGAGGATGAAGGGAGGGGGGGAGGGAGTACCCTGTGGCTGTGCAGCCTGTGTCACAGTACGATTGACAGTAGGGAAGACACGCTCCAGTGGTGGGAGGAAGTAGGATGGTAAGGGAAGTGGAGGGAGGAGAAGGAGGAGGAGGAGGAAGAGAAGGAGAGACGAAGGTGCAGGCTGATTGGCAAGATTGAGCACATGCCGTCTGGAATGGATCGAGATCTTGGTAGTCATGGTTCATAGTCAGACCTGACACATGACCACTCCATTGGAGGGAGAACATGCATTGAGACAATTGCATTGACAGGTGGGATAGCATCCTCCAATATTTGCACACTGAAATCATTTATTTTTATAAATTTGAGACTGATATCTACATGTACGACTCCTACACTAATTAGCCCTTTGTTTACTCTAATAATAGTCGTCCTCTCTCGTAGATATTTAGCCACCCTTCAGATGTCTTTTAGGTACTAGATGCACACTGAGTACGAAGAAGCTGTATTCATCGCTTCTTTACGTCACACTCCTCTTCATACAGCGGCAAAACCCCGAAAGATAAGGAAGGTATGAAGGCCTGGTGGCTCAGATTGCGATTGATATGAAGATTTTCTGTTTCTCGTGTTTTAGAATTTTCTCACCTCAAATTACTGCAAAACTTTACTAACTCTCTTCAATGAAAATGAATTCCAATGAAGATGCAGAATAAGATTGGAAAGAGAAAGTGGAAACCTGTGCGGAAATCGCCATAGGAACAGTGAGAAGAAGAAGAATTCGTCGTATCATAGGAGACTCCCGATGATGTTTCCCCTACGGATGACAAGGAAGATCCTCCTTTTACTACTTTCCTCCAGTTGTTGGCTACTTTTGTGTTGCTCCGCCCCTTAGAAGGAGTAGAAGAAGGAACATAAAGAAGAGAAGAGAAGGGCAAATATACCTTTTTTTTCTCAGGCTTCATAGTAAACACACAATGAGGGAGAGAGGCTACTAGTACGAATTAGAAATGAGGAGAGGAAGACGTTTTTAGTTTCCTCTTCCACTACCGAATGAATGACCAATACAAGAATGTAGTTTATTCAATCTGTACGTGATTGCATCATCTTTGACGTTCCGATTCTTTCGTGCGAAGAGACAAAGGAATTTCAATAATCTGTTCTTTATTATCCAATTGAGCACATAGAATGTGATTCGTGAGGTTGTTGCGAGACGATGAAATGTGAGCGAGAAATCATGGGGAGATCAGTGAAAGACGAAGAGGAGAAGGGAGAGGAGAGAGAGAGGGATCACACATCCGACATTATACTCCCACTGTGGTAGTGAGTCGCTCCTCTGCAATCAACCACGTCAACAATCGCTTTTCGGAATTTTCTTTTTATTCTTGGAATATCATATGGGAAAGAGTGAAACGTACTTGAAGAGGTCGATGTCTTCAATCCTCGACAATTCGCTACTCCTTGAAGTGTTGAGTCCACTCGTGGCGAGATACGCTGCGTTGTTGTAACTGAAAGGGAACGAGATCATTGAGGAATCGTCCAACCCGTTCCCTTTGTTTAGCAGAAGCGACAGCGAGGGTTAGTCAGAAGCGAGAGTGGACTGAACGAGGCAGAAGCAGTGAGAGAGAGGGACTAGAGCGGAGGAGATACCTTATGGAATGGTCAATTCCAGGGGAAGGAGCGATTGGAGGAACGATTGCAATTGTTGATCGACTGAATGGACAACACAACACTAACCACTAACCAAGAACAACTCATAATGGACTAGAGAGAGAGAGAGAGAAGTGAGTACTCACGTATCTTTGAGGACGGATGCACCAGGGGACTTGCTATAGTCCACGGTGTTTCTATAATGTTGCTTTTTGATGTACAATCTGGAAGAGAATCGATTGATCCAAGTGAAACCCCTAGAACTAGTCTGTGAGCTCTGCGAAATAAGATTTTCGTGAGAATGATGCATAAATGTTTCTAACCTTTTAGGAGGTTGACTCTTGGCCGATTTCCTGTTCTCCATGAATTGGGCGATTGCTTCAGAGAGAGGAGTTCGTTTGATGACGAGAAGAAGGAAGAGAAGGAAGGGAACGAGACGAATGAAGAGAAGGAAGAAGAGAAGAGCGTCCGGGATGAAAGAATCGTCCATGTAGTCATCGCATGTGTTCTGAACTACTTCTTTTCGCGTAAACGAAATGGGAAACTGCAATAGTTTTCAAATGCGAAAAAGAAAAGAAGTGAACCTTAGGATTGGCTCTTCTCTGGAATGCTGCGTAGAGATTGAGATCGAATGTGCATCCAAATCGATTCTCCATCTGTTGAAGACCTGTGAAGGATAGAGATGAGGGATTGTTAATTCAGATTATGAAGACAATATCTAAATAACTCACCTCCAGGATTATGAGGAATTGATCGATCGAGAAGGGAATGAGATGAATTGGAGAGGGTTGAGGAGTAGGGAAAGAGGAGAAACACAAGAAGATTAGTAGAGACGATGAAGTAGACAGAACAAATGGCGATCAGCACCTGCAACGAGAGGGTCGTGCAGCTGATTCACGGAACAATTCGATACAGAAACAAATTAAGAATACTCATTTGCCCCTATCCTTACTTAGAATACGTTATAAAATTTGCCTGATGATAAGATATTGAAAAAAATACCCGCTGTCTCTCAGTTCACTTTATACGACACTTTGTTAGTTTCTTCTTTAACCAGTCGAATGGCCGCCATCCATATTTAAACACAAATGTAATAATTCTCTCACCCAATAGACGATTCTCATCTTTCCCGATTGAAGATCAGCAGTGAAGAAGATGAGAAGAATGAAGATGATGAAGATGAGAGAAGCAAGATCGGAGAAGAGAAAACATGAGAGAAGTGTACGATACTGAAAGAGAAGAATCAGTATTACTTCATCAACATCATTCTCAGTCTTCTTTCTTATGTATTTTCCTTCCGTTTCCCATCTCCTCTCCCTTTTTGTCCAATTGAGAGAGTGAATGTCCTTTTCCTCTACAGAGTAATGATCGAGTCCCGTCTCTCCTTTGAGGTCACTCTATTATATCCAGGTCACTCTCATAATAAACCCTCCTTCCCTGTCTCTCCCTCTTTCCCTCTCTCTCACTAATCAACGAAGGAGTAACTTCTCCTACTAAGTGGTAACAGTTACTCGTGTCTCTTCTCCTTCTCTTTCTCTTCTCTCAGATTGACTACAAGGGAAGGTCAATGGAAAGCGTGTGAATGAAGTCGTAGAATAGAGTGAAAGTGGAATAGAGAGAAGAGTAGCCAGTCAGATGGGAAGAGTAAATCAACTACCCCAGTTAAAGCACAGCCATCAAAATGTTAACGATTCTGACCTAACGGAGTCGCAGATGGAGATAAGAGATAATGATATATTCACTTTCAGAGCCAACAAATGAGATAGAATAAGCAGATAACTGACAGATTTGTGTTGCGAGAGTGCTCCCATCTCAGTGGCATTCAATCTGAACAATCCCAATGCATGGTTGTAATTGATCTTCGAGATGGCGACAGTCTTATCCAGATAATCGAAGAGTTCCTCCACTACTCCTCGATCTCTGCAAGGAATTGTATGATTGGAGATGGACAGTGAGTTATTCCACAATGAGATCAGTTGTCTCACTTGAGTGTATAAATGCCAACAAGAAGTAGTGAGAGGAGGATGGATCCAAGTAGAAGAGAGCATGCGAATGCAGCTAATGAGGCACGCCATGTCTGTGCCTGCAGAAGATCTCTGCTACTTCAATCTCATTGTCAGTCCATTTGAGCACTTCGGAAGTTTGAGAGCTCTCCTTCGGAGAACTAATAGAAAAAATAGACGCTGATGATAGTTTTTTTTGTGATTCTTCATAAACTTACTCCATGGAAAGTGACTTTGGGTCCTCCAATCTGATGGATACTGCTCACTCTTGGAGGAGGAGAGGGATCCATTGAGGAGAAGAGAGAGAGAGAGTGATCAGCCTATCTCTGATCTGTATCCACTTACGATCTAGAAGAGAATGAGTCATGGAGAAGATTGGATTAGAGAGAGAGGTAGATCAAGGAATGACTCATTGTCAGAGAGAGATCAAGGAATGACTTCACTTGGAACAAAAAGAGTGAGGACTGTCCAATTCTCGGATCGATGGATAAAGGGAGCATAAAGAGAGAGAGAGACCCGTTTAGACACTAGAGACTGACTCTCGTAGGTAGATCAAAGAGAAAGAAGGAGAGAGTCAAACCAGCTTAGAGTTCAAACCCATTCAGGTGAGAAAAGGAGGGATAAAGAGAGAGAGAGACTCCTAGGGGGGTCGACTACCATTCGGATATTGATTGAGAGAAGACAAGGAGAGGACTCGTAATTAGAGAGAACGAAAGGATATGAAGAGAGAGAGAAGGAGAGGGAGGAAGGAAACAGTAGAAGGTGAGAGAGTTAACAAGTGAGATGAACTTGATTAGAGGAGAGAGAGAAGGGGGAGATTCGAAAGAGAGAACGGAGGATGGAAGGAGGAGAGGAATGGGAAAGGTGGACAGCAGAAGGGAAGAATGAGATCTCAAGGACGAATTGAGAGGGAGAGAGGGAGACACCCCCCCCCCCCTCCCTCTATCCCGATAATGCAATGGTCTTCTGTAGGGCATCGAAGGTCGGATCTAGATAGAGAGAGGAGGGAGGGAATGGTTCACGGGTATGGAAGGAGGAGGAGCATTATCGAGAGAAGATCTCCCTCTCTCTCTCTCTCTCTCTCTCTCAGCATCTAATGATGACATAGACAAAGAGTCATCCATGCACAGCTTCCATCCGAGAGATACTCGTTTCATCCACTTATTCAGTCTCCATCCTACTCTCAATCTGTATTGTCAATGTATTCTTCTCTCTGTCCTTCCCTTCCCATTTCCGGATATTCCGATGTTATCTCTCCTAATAGGTTGATCTCCCCCCAAGGCGGATTATGTGACTGATTGGATTGATAAGTGATAGTATGAGATCTCCCTTCATTCATTCAAGATAACAATAAACAGTGGCCATGCTATAACAGAGAACAATGGATAATCTATTCATTCCTACAGTGTCTCATTCAATCACACGAATGCGCAGAGTCGTTCAAAGTAGTATGGATTGAATGCTGCCAGATTCTTCAACTCTAGTAGACCCGCTTCTGATTGGGCTGAAAGGGGGCAGATGAATCGGTCTCATCACTACACAACTCACATTTCTTGGACGACAACCAATTCTTTTCAACGTAATATTGATGGAGGGCTTTAATCTCATCATGAGAGTAGAGATCAGTCTCGATTGGAACAAATGGCTGAATGATATCTGATTAGAGGGAAGAAGGAGGGAATCTCACCTCAATACTCGCCAATCCTTCCACTCCGAAACATTCCATTGGAGTATTCCTGGGTACGGTAATCTTATCTCTCGCATCACTGATCTCTTTCTTGTCTGCTACCAGAAGAACTGTCCCATTTGACTGAATAGATCGATTACTCAATTGAACCCTCTCTTTCTTTCTCACCCAATCATCCTGCAGCAGTCTTCTGTAGTGCTGCACGAGACTCAGATCCGACGGATTCGCCTGAAGAGACAACAACCGAATATCAGGAAATAACATCATTCCAGTCCTTGAAATGGTAGTGGTGGGTGTGACTCACGTAGGTTCTGTCTGCTCTCTTGACGAGAGTCTTCCCCCAAAGAGAATTCGCATCGTCGATGGCAACCAAGAGCTGAATGGAGGGGAGATTAGAGGAGAGGAGAAAGGGTAGTATGAGATTAATTGAATTAAGTTATAAAAACTAGCCTTGATATTTCCCTCGGAAGCATGCAATCGCAGTTCTCTGAATAATCCTCCCACGCAATCGGATGAGAGGAAGGGAGCTGAGAGACCCTGAATGCATAATTATCCAACCATTCATCATTACAGCTACACTCCATACAGTATACCATTGTACAGTATCTCATACCATCTCAACAATCTCCGTGAGAGATTTTCCTTCCTCAGTCTTCTCTTTCTTCGTCCATTCGTATGCCCGATGAGTCTTCAACTCTCCCAATCTGCAATTGATGACAATCCCTCATTTGTGAGAGAGATTACTGATCCAATGGAAGGACTCACTCAAAGTGACCACAATACTCACTTTGTCCACAGATGTGAATTGCTTGTCTTGAATTCATTGAGAATGATGGCTGCATTGACGGGATCGTTGATTCTCCCCGATACGAAAGTAGACATCTCCACTTCTTGCACTACACGAGTCAGATCCATTGCTGAATCAAGGGAGATCAACCGCATTTTTTCCATGAGTACATTAAACGCACCAGATCGATGATGGACGATGACCCATCCCTTCTCAATGGCTGTATGGGTGGCCTGATTGAGAGTGATCGTCTTTCCTGTTCCGAATGGACCCCAGAGACAGAGACGAATGGAGGGGTGTTCGACTGAGGACGAATCCAACCAGGAGATCACCTATACACAAGTGTTTTTGTTGAAACCATCTGAATGAACGTGTCTTTTTTGTTGTCTCACCTCCACGAGAGGTTCTCTCACGAGAGATACACACTCAGAGAGGGTATCGCACTGCTTCCTCATCGTAGATGGAAGATTCCTCGACAAATTCAACTGAACAGCTAATCATAGAGATTCTAGAACACTCTCAACAATCGATACAAAAGCATCCTCATCTGAGTGAACCTCATTCATCTCTCTCTCACCTGTTGGAAATGTTCCTTGCTGATCTCATACAATTTGCCAACATCCTCCTTCTTGAATGCAGGGAATGAGGACTGGCAAGAGGAATAGTCTCGAACTGTCGAAGGGAGGGATCGAACCAGTCGAATCGCACGACTACGCATTCTCGTGTTCGAAAAAGACATCGATAATGGATCGTATGCATTCCAATGAATTACGGTAGCTGGTGGAAAATAACCACTGCATAGAAATGTAGAACTTCAGATAAAGAAAAATGTTTATAATGATCACCAACAATGGATAACAATAACGATTATCTAAAAGACAACAAAACGGAATAATATTTCATAAATTTACTGAATAAAGCGCGAATAACAACGTGAATATCTTAATGCGATGCTCCTGCATACTGGAATTCCCCACTCTGCTCATAATCAGCCATATCCAATGCAACTTCGCAACTCTCGCGAACTACTCGCTGCAATGATCCATTTAGAAGACATTTAATGTCAAGTTATCTCGGGTAGATGTTAAAAAAAAAACCCTTGCCTCTTCATCCTTTGCATATTCCTCGAGTATCTTCACGCATTCTTCTGTGGCAATGGCTCCCAATGCCTCTGCACACTCATGACGAACCATGCAATTCTCACTCGCAAGAAGAAGACGAGCCTGCTATTGCATCCCTTTACTCGGTTCATATACATACACGAGTACACGTGAATACGACCCGAATGATTGCCGTACCTTGAGTTGTTGGGTAGCGACGGGTGACTGGACCTGACCGAGTACGTACGCGATCTCGTGACGGAAAAGTGCTGAATCCTCGCAGAAGAGTCCCGATGCAAGAGCAGTTATCGATCTGGATTACGGTAATCTATCATTATATTAAGGCTACAAAGAAGAGGTTTTTGATCTTCACAGGATTAATATCAAAATAAACGGATACCATAACATTTTAACTGAATCGGAAACATCCATACCAACCCCAAATGTTTGTCAATAACAAAAATAAGATTATGGTAAACTAACTCATCGGTGTTGATATTCCTGAGTGTGAACATAGCACGATATCGATCCCATAGAGTCTTCTTATCATCAATCAGAACTTGACGAAGCTCCTCCACATTTTTCGACTCGTGAGAAGGAGTTGGGTCTGTTAAATAAAAGTAGTTCTTATTTGGTGGGGAAATAAATAGTATTATCATAGGTAGAAAATAAACTCTGACCGACAGAGTCGTAGGGACTCTTCGTTCCATCATCGCATCCATTGACATACTCAATACGAGCTGCAGCCAGCACACAAGTCTCTGCTACTTCGGGAAGAGGATCAGCCGAATACTTCTTCAGAAGATCCAGCACAGAGATGTCACCGATAGCACCTAGAGCTTCTCCGGCTTCGTGACGAACCATGGGTTCTAGAAGAAAAGGGTTCGAATTTGTTCCTACTACTCAACAAAACAACCAAACGAACCAGAAAAACAAGCTTCACCTTGGTTAACATCCTCAAGAGTCTTGATGAGGATAGGAATAGCCGACTTGTTCTGCATTTGACCGAGACAATATGCGAGTTCGTGCTTGAGAAGTGCCGATTCATCGTTAAGAGACTTCCCGATCCATTCCACACTCCGATCATCGCCCACGTTGCGAAGAGCGAAGAGTGCGCGGAAACGGGCTTTGAGAGGCAAGCTGAATAGCACGATTAGCGGGCCATTGAGAAGTAAAATCTTTGGTGAAAAATTAACATGATTAAATTTTAAGCCGCTTTCAACAAATAGTAATACCCTGCATTGCTTAATGTCTTCCCGAAGTTGTCGATCTGCTCCGGTGTGAGTCCGTGCATAGCTAAAAAGGCAATATAAATCTATCTAGTGGCGAACAACTGATAAATTTATAATAATAAAAAAAGTATATTGCGAAGTTTCGAGGGAGTAAATTTCCTGGAAAGAAAACCACAACGAGCGAACACTGCTGGCCCAAATTTTGGCCCTAAGCGAACAGATCAACTAAAGATTGTATAGCCAAAACGTTCCACTCTCTCGAAACTTCATAACAAGCGAAGGATTGTGAATCCGTATCCTCAAGAAATCAATAAATTTTCCACTACAAATTCTGCGTAAAAATTTAAATTCCCGGGTTATAAACATCGTACAACATCACTCAATCCGATCTTTTCACCGGTTTCCCCGATTTTCCGGGTTATATATCGAGTTTGGTCAGACTGTTTACTCGGCGATAATTTGTTGTTTCGACTCGTTTTTTTTTCACAGCCACTTTCTTAAGGTTCTGATGGTGCGTACTTGAGTGCCTGCAGTTAGTCAAATCCCATCGTATTCCACCATGGACCCTCATCAGTTACAGGTTTCTTTTTTAATTTTTAATCTCAAAGATTCAATTATTACTTCAATATTGACGTTCCTTTATCAAGTATTTATTGATTATTGGCTTTTCAGAACAACTTGGGAATGAACGGGATGCAGAACTATCAGTTTCTCATGCAACAACAGCAGCAGCAGCCACAACAACCGCAGCCTCCTGCTGTGAATCAAGCTCAATTCAGCTCATTCCAGCAGTTGTACCAAGCGCCTCAGATGAACGTACGTTTATTATGTCTCGACCCTTCTTCCATAATATCACTATTAAGATGTTCTCGGATCCGACTGCCTTATTCATTCAACAAAATCAACATCCGAATCAGAATCTTCTATTCCAAATGCAAACCCAGCCTCAAATGTATCAACAACAGGTAGATCTGTGTTTGTCCTACTAGGTCTAATCTTTCTGCTGCAGCTTTATCAACAGCAGCTTCTCCAGCAGCAGCAGCAACCACAACAGCAACCACAGTACATAATGCAGCAGGCACTCCAACAAGTTAGCCACCTTTTATCTGGTTCTATTCCTCGAAATCTTATATTCTGTTTAGGCTCATCATCAACAACAGCAGCAGCAACAACAACAACAGCAGCAGTTGCAGCAGCAACAGCAACAGCAATTGCGGCTTGCACAGGAACAATCGGAAGCTGAATTGAGACAGCAGAGACTGATTGAGCAGCAGAATAGACAGATGGAGCAGCATAGGAAGGTATTCATTTTATTTTTGAATAAGCAAAGGACTGCATTGAATGGACAGGAGCAAGAAGCTTTGCGTCGCAAGCAAGAGATGGAGGAGGCAAAGAGGATGGAGCAGATGAGGGAACTGCAGAGGATCGAAGAAGAGAAGAGGAAAAGAATTGCTGAAGAAGAAGAGAGGAAGAGGAGGGAAGAAGAGAAGAGACAACAAGAGGTTCTATTCTACCATTTTATTGTCTTGTTTTTTTTAAAATTTGAATATAGTGTGTATAAGTAGGATAATTCAGTTGCGTCGAATCGAAGCGGAAGAAGAAGCAAGAAAGAGAGTAGCAGAAGAAGCAAGCAATGAAATTTTGAGAAGAAGTGAAGTCATACCCAAACCATTCTCACTCGTTGCTTGCGCTCCATTGACCAAGTGTGAGTGTCCACGAATAAGTCATCTTGTAGATTGCATCATGCACTCTCCCTCTCCCTCAATCTCTGATCACATTTCATTCCAGTGACAGGAGTTCTTCCGTTCCCCTCAGAAGCTCCTTCCTCCTCTGTCTCCTCAGCGGTCTGTCCTGCAGAATCTCTCACTACTTGTCTCAATATCGTCGACCCCGAGACAATTGGAATCATCGCCGAAGCTCTGAGTGCAGTCGATATCAGCCATGTGTATGTCGAGTACCATATTCGTAGGGATACACAAGATCGCCTTTTTTTCAATTAAACATGCTATTTTCCTTCAAAAATGATTCATAATTGTAGGATGGTGCGAGGGGAGGAATTGAAGGAGGAGGTGGTGGAGCAGCATTCGGAGCATCCTCCACTCATCGCCCAGCTAATGCAGATGAATTCAACCATTCTGTCGGTTGACGATGAAATATCGAATCTATTGAGTGCATTCGATGGAACTGATATGGATGTGAGTGCTTCATTCGAGACAAGGATGAATCATTGTGGATTGCAGACATCGGGAGCGTCGGATGGAATGGGAGGGCCATCCACTTCGTCCCATCAACCAATCCCTGCTGCGAGTAATGCTGAAGCACTCAGAAGAATGATTTCATTAGGGAAGCAACCAAAGGGAAAAGGAAAAGGAGGAGGCAGAAAGAAGGATATGGTCAGTCAATGAGGATTACTGTAACTATTAGCTGATTGATTGAAGGTGGAAGATCTCTTCGATTCTCTCACTGATTACTTTGATCCTTCCGATCGACGAAGAAAGAGACAGAAAGTAAAGACGTATGAAGAAGAACAAGTGAGTTCATGATTATTTATTTATTGCTAGTAGTTTGGATGAGAATACGAAGACAATTAGCTTACATTATGAAGGGAGGATTCACGTGGTGATTCAGATGGTATAAGCGAATTCTCTCTTCTCCCTCTATATAAGTGCTCGTAAACGTGGCTCCATTCATTGCTGTCCATCTCATTCTCTCTCTCGATTGTGTACGATTGTTCTCTTTCAGTTGGAGACTCGGGAATTGGAGATGGTTGCTGCGAGTGAGATCAAGAATGCTGAGAAAGCGAAGGAAAGAGAGAAAGAGAACGAATTGATGGTCAATGATATCGACCAATTGGAAGAAGGAAAGTGAGTCACTTTTATTTATTGTTGTTATTTCTAAAATTGAATTTGTGAAACTGTATTGATTGTTATTCAGATTCTTCGAGAAGAAGAGACAGAAGAAGAAGGAGAAGGAACCAGAGAGACCTCCCACTCCAACTGAAGTGCTCAGACAGAGAGAGGAGGAATGGAGGGAAAGAGAGAGGAAAAGGTAAGAGAAAATTGAGGGATGAATGGTGGAGACATTTAATGATTCAATGAACTTTGAAGACACGAGAAGAGAAGGAAAAGAATGGACGAAAGTGAGGATCATTGGAGTAATGACGTTAGAGCTGAGAGTGAAAGTCTTACTCGATGTACTAATCTCATCGATACCGTACTCGACTCAATCGATATTGATGCCAATGAGATTGACGGTACGTTCTCTTTCGAATTCATCTTCATTGATTTGTGTTTCAGATGAGAGTGAGATGCCTCAAGAACTGTTAATCGATCGAGGATTATTGGAACAATTAAGAGGAGAAGTACAGAAACTGAAGATGTATAAGAAGATGCATGAGGTACGGTAGATAGATTATGGCATGATGGAACAAGAGAAATCGGTTGTGGATGGAATCTAGAAAGAAGTTAAAGGTGCCCACTGATCGAGTGACGAGATTATTGACTATTCTCGAGAGGAATATGAGAGATGTGATTGCTACTGACGGAAGATCAGCTATCGTACCCGTTACTGATGAAGTAAGCAAGTGGTTGACCATTGGAGAGATGGACGAGTAGTGTATCTCAAGAGTGTCTGTTGCAGGAGTGTGGGGAGGAGGACAACGAGATGATGTTCCGTGAGATGATCGACGATAGACTGCAGAGAGGAGCAGATGCTGCATGCACTGCTCTCATCGCTATCACTGCCAATAAAATGCCCAAGACTGTATGTTACCCCCTCTTCTCTATCAAACATTCTTCCATTATGTAAATGGTTTTCATAACTTGGATAGAATGGCCATGTATATCTCTCTTCTCTCTTGCAGGTATTCCTGGAAGATACGATGGAACGAGCAGTGCAATTGTGCAAGCAGTATCTCACCACCATCATCTTCCCTGCTTCTGATATACTCTATCAGGGAGTGAATAAGAGCAAGAGGATTGGTGAGACAACTATATCTTATGCTTATTCAATGAGGTGGATTCGGTCAAAGAATGTTGAAATTTCAAATGATAAAAAAAGAAAAGCGAATAAATAATTTTGAGTTGATGATACTCCGAAGAAGAAGAGGAAGATGGGAGGAGTCAATCGAACTCCCATCGTACAGATTCTCTATACGAGAATGCTCGATCTGATGGGATGTTTCGGAGAATTGGTTAGAATTTGATATACACTCCATGAACTAATCTTCGTTAATGTGTGTCATGAAATGGAATCCCCCTTCAGGTTCGTCACCATACTCTCCCCGATACATTCTACCATCAACTGAACACTGCTGCTCTCTCCTGCTTCTTCGTCAATAATATAGCTGAGCTGCAACTGAAGGTACTGTAGAGTTAAAGAGTATTTGAGACTCTCCCACTCTCGTTTTATCCGTCGATCGTCACAATCTTTTTTGTTCAGGCGATGACGGTATTGGCGAATATCTTCTCTCGAGTTGACGATCACATTCGATCTCCACTCATTTCCGATCTACTTAATTCACTCCATCGATTACCCCCCAAAACGAGTACCAATTGGTGAGAAAGAGAATCGGGAAGGGAAATGGGAATGGAATCAATGGAATATCTATTCCAGCTATGCCCTCTCCAACAATCAGACTATCAGTTATTCATCATGTCTCTTCCAATTGCTCATTCAATCGAGTATCAAGGTACTCCCCTCTCCTCCTCTCCTCCTCTCTCTCTCTCCCTCTCTCCGTAGTCTCTCTTCAGATTCCGAATCGTCGTCGCCGTCGAGACGAAGAGGACGATGACGATGACGTCGTCAGAGATTTCTCGAAGGAAGATGCAGTACTGAGGGATTCAATCGGAGAGGCCAAGATCCTATGCAACAAATTCATCGTTGGATTCCTCACTAAGTTTGATTCAAATCTATTATTCTTGTCCTTTTTTTCGGCCTAATTATTAGTGAGACCTTTGTAATTTCAGAGTGGTTGCTAAGGGAGAGGAAGAATACCGTAATCTATTCTCCATCTTTCTCCAAGATCTCCTCTCTTCATTCATGGTTTGATCTTTGACCTCTGGTTTGTTGACCAATCTTTATTCTTCTCAGGTGCCAGAGTGGCCAGTGGCTGAAATGGTTCTCAATTTAGTATCATCTTATTTCTTCACTCTCTACAGGTAGGAGGGGGATGGGGG
>LS506675.1:1596464-1618426 GCA_900490845.1 Pristionchus japonicus
CTCTCTCTCTCTCTCTCTCTCTCTCTCTCTCTCTCTCTCTCTCTCTCTCTCTAATCCCCTGTCTCTTTCTCCAGGTCGACGTCCGTCGTTCAGTTCATGCTCGAATGACTGATCCGAATGCTCAAGTAAGAGAGGCGACCATCGAATTGTTAGGGAAATTCATCGTGGCGCGACCAGATCTCATCCAGGACTACTACAATATCATCATTGAGAGGATTAAGGTGAGGGGATACGGTAGAGAATAATTGAGGAGATGCATTTGTAGTGTAGGTATTTGACTCGTCCACGAATGAAATTGGTAAATGGACGTGTTACAGGATTCGGGAACGTCAGTACGAAAGAGGATAATTCGTATTATGAGAGAGTACTGTGAGAAGAATCCAGAATATGAAAATGTGAGTATTTGAGCAATAATAGATGGATGATTGATGTGTTCCCTGTGATCAGAACTGTGAGATGCTCTCTCGCATCGTCCGTCGAGTGAATGATGAGGAAGGAGTGAAGAAGCTTGTATTGGATACCATGGCATCCTTGTGGCTGCAGCCTGTTAAATACAAGGATATACTCGGAAAGAAAGTGAGAGATTAGAGAGAATATTGAGATATCAATTTGTGTATTGATATGTTTGCAGGTGTCAGTACTGACTGAAGTGATAACTATACTCATGAAGGAGACTGGCGGACTCGACTCACTCGAAGCTGTTTTTGCTTCCCTTCTCAAGGTATGTCCCCCCCCCCCCTCTCATTCAATCAATATGACTATTCCCATTCAGGGCGAAGGGGAGAAGTCTGCTGCAACTGCAGCGACTCAACAGATTGTGGATACTCTATTCGATGAAGTGATACAACTGGATATGATAGGTTGGTTCCTTCCCTCCCCTCCTCTCCCCTCTGAATCTTTCTGTTTGAGTGGATGGGGACGAGACTCTCTCTCAAGCAGAAAGGGCCAAGAAGAGACAGGATAAGATGCTCGCTTGTCTGGCTGGACTCAGTATATTCAGCAAGGTATACTGTAGAGACAGGCGACGATCGACAACTGAGTGCTCTTCCAGGTGCGGCCAGTGCTGCTCCTCAAGCACATCGAGGCACTGCAGCCGTATCTGTCGATGAGTGTCAAGACTACGGTAGAACAGAGTGTACTCAATCAGGTCAGATTGGACAATGGCTCAACTTGTTGTAATGAGGAGTTGATTAAGGTGATACTGATGGTAGAGCGGGTTATTCCTCTCATCGACCATCCATCGGCTGAATTCATTTCAAGAGTTGACAAGAATCTAGGAGAACTCGTCAAAACAACGTATGTTATCTTCTCGTTTCGTAACCGTTTCACTATTCAATAATTGAAATGAGAAAAGAGATAAAATAGTAATTTCTCTCTTTCTCAGTGGAATGACAATCACAGCGTCAGCCATCTCTTGTGCAGCTGCTCTCCATAAGAAGGCACCCAAACTGAGACCATCCATCACTGCTCTATTCATCCAATATCTCAGTCGGTTATTCATCCATTTCTGATGTTGATTGGGTGGGAAGTTGTTGAGTAGCATCTCTTTTTCCAGAGGGAATCTTGACGTGGAGGAGGAAGTTGGACGTGCCAGGGACGGAGATCACTCAGCAAGTTATGCCTATGATTCAGGTGAGATTTGTTTTATTCCATCTGGTTAATTGGACGATTCGCAAAACGTTATACGCTGTCTTTTCAGAGATCAGTATTCGCATTGGGATTGATGACTCGTTTCTACGATTGGGATTCGATTCTATCTGATGAGGAAGTGGGAGCACTCCCTCTATTGACTACTCTCGCTCTGATTGAGAAGAGTGAAGATGAAGCTGAGCAGGTATTGATACGGCTATTATGATCAGATAGAACGAGTCATTTGTAGGAAGTGGAAGGGAAACGAGCGATCAGAGACAATGTCTATCTCCTTCTCCATTTCTTCTCTGGTCATTCCGATCCCAATCTAAGAACGAAGGCTCTCACTGCACTTGGTGAGAATATTGGAGACTAACTTCATATTTTATGAGTAGATTTCATTTGTTCCCTTCTCAGGTCACGTGAGTGCAGAGTATCCCGAGTATCTACAGAGGGACGAAGTACTCCATACTTATGCTTATGCCATGAAGAGTAATGATAGAAACTCGCTACAGATGAAGATACAGGTAGGCAGAAGAGAGGGGGTGGGAGGGGAGGGGAGGGGTGTGTTGTAGAATACTGACTACTGAGAGTGTTCAGGCACTCAAGAATCTGGAGATGTTCCTGTTGAACGAAGAGAAGAAGGCATTGAAGACGAATCAAGAGTGTGAGTTGAATGATTCTGTTAGGGAAGAGAGGAAAAAGACTGACGATGGATATTGTAGGGGAGAGAATCAAGGACGAGCAAGAATTGAAGGAGATGGAATTGGCTGGATCTGGATTGGGATCCGCTGTGATTCAAGTGAGAAGAGAGAAGGGAGAAGGGGGAAGGAGTGTAATTGAATGTTGCAGCGATACTGGCAGACTGTTCTTGATTCGTACTTCCATCCTCTACTCGACGTGAGAATGGCTGCTATGCAGGTATGGAAGCATATTCATTCCATTCTTCCTCATCGTGAGAGTATCCTCTGTTCAGGTAGTGTGGCAGACGCTGTCTCAAGGGCTCGTCACTCCTGGCAGTTCAATCCACGTCCTCATTGCAATGTCCACTGATCCCGTCCCTGCCATCAGACACAAAGTGGAGAGTCTCATCAAGGATATCGACAACAAATATCAGGGAATGGTTCAGGTATGCGAGTCTCCTCGTTCCACGTTCATTCGTAGTCTCGCTCATTCGTGTGTCCATTGAATGAGAGATTCCTCTTCAGAGCAAAGCAGTGCAAGGCGTTCGATCAGCGTTCAATCTACAGAAGAGAGTTAGAGAAGATCCGAATTCCTTCGTGAGAGGAATACGAGCTGTCGAGCAATCAGCCATGTCCAGTGAGTAGATTATCGAATAGAGAGAAGGAGAAGCCGTTTCTTTCCAGCTGGGAAGGCCGTCTCCATGTCGTATGGAGCACCCAAGCATTCCAATGATGGACAGGCACTTCTATCCGGATTGTACCAGTCTCTTAGAGGGAACAAACAACAGAGAAGGTACGGTAGATGGGTCAGGTATCGATTGATTGAATGCATATTCAGAACACTCGTGAGCTCGATGGTTCGTCTGTTCACAGAAGACACGAAGGATACTCACACGATGTCGATTGATGAATGGATATTCATAGCTGATAATCTGGCTATGTTCCCTTATCAAGTGAGCACTCTTCCCCCACAATAGGAGAACCTTCCCTCATGGAGTACACTAATGGGTTGGCAGGTGCTAGACGAGCCTCTGTACGTGTGTAAGCAAGTGGAGAGTGTGCTGACCATCCATGGCCATTCGATGCTCAATCAATTCGTGGCTGAACTCGCCCCTCTCTCAGAAGGAGACAGCAGTGATGATGACTACGTATTCATGGCTGAACCATTGTTGGGTGAGGAGAAGGAGGGAATCATACTCATCCATTCCATCCTTTCCAGCCCGATTCCCTCCGGATACCACTCAATTGTACAAGATCATGGATCAAAGTCAAGCCTACTTCACCCTCATCTATCTCAAGAATTTCCTCATGAAGTTCTACTCAATAACTGAAGCGTGAGTCCATTGATCATCACTCGATTCGATAGAGTGGTTCACAATTGACTGCATTGTCTAATATCATGTTGTTTCAGTCGTATTCAAGAGTACACGACCTCTGATATCTCGAAGGGACACGACAAGGGATTGGGAAGGAAGAACATCCACATGTTCCAACCCATCTCTAGTATGCAACAATTGAAGGCGGATGTGAGAGCAATGAGAGGAACGAGAGAAGGAAACTACACTCTCGCATGTCATATTGCACAGGTATGGAGGGAGGGAGGAGAGAGAGAGAGAGGAAGTAATTGGCCTGATTCAGTTCCGTCGGTTGTTACTGTCAATTGACAACAAGGACGAAGAAGATGACGAAGATGATAAAGTAGACAATTCGAATCAAGATTATAATGAGGATGAAATAACAATGGAGGAATGATCTACCTCTCTCTCTTCTTTCTCTTATTCTGTGTCATAATCTGTTCAATGAGAATCCCGGTGTGATCTCAATCCGGTTCTTAGTCAATATATTCCTGTTTAAAATTATATTTTCAGCTATTAATATTTCATGTTGCATAATTTTCGAGATTCTGGGTTTGTCAGAGCTTTTTTCATTCATCGTACGTTTATGTTGTATTCTAAATAGTATTCACCATTACTCCGATTACGTTAGCATGATAATTCATCTTGGTCTCCCTTCTCAGAATGTGAATCTCTTATCAATCAATACAGGTATCGTATTACTCGTCTCTCATTTTTGTGCTAATTATATCTAATCGTGTTCCCCTCTTCACTTCACTTCTCCCCCTTTTCTCTAACCTCGAAGGTATTTCGTTATTCTTAGGCAACTTCCCTTTTCTGTACAATAATACTTTCTGTAAATACGAATTCTCTGGATAGACTGCATTGCCGATCATATGTTTATTTGTTTTAAAATGTGGTAAACAATGCAAATAAATTAAGCTATGGTTTACTCGTCTCCGAATATATTGGGGTTCTTGTCGAGATAGGAACGGAAGCAATCTCTGATTCCATCGAAGTTATTGAGGCAGAATACGTGCTTGAAGTAGTCATCATCCAATGGCTTGTTAGAGGCACAGTACGGAATACACGCTGGATTCACTTTCCTGATAAGAGTAGAGAATAGATTGAATGGTGATGTGAAGAGACCTTTGCTTGCAACATTCGGTGTGGTCTACTCTGGTAGAGGCACAGTCCCACATCAATCTCACTGTATCATTACGGGGTTTGCATGTGTTCAGGAAAAAGAGAATCTGCAAATGGATACTGTACATCAATCAGGGATGCGATACTATCTCACGTTGTTCTGATTGATTGAGTCAAAATCGCAGAATCGATGTTTGCATTCCTTGTCCGCATTGATTTGACGGGCACAACACTTTTTGAATTTCTGAGATTACGCTATTCTTCATCTGGCGTAGATAGAAAAGACTAACCTCATTACCGAGACGTTTGCAGTCCGAGATATCCATTGATACGAGAAGGAGAAGCAGGACTAGAAAAGGAGACATTCTCGAGAGTGAGATGTATCTTCTTCTTTCCTTCCTTTTATCAGATCTGTACTCGCAATAAAAGTGTTGCATGTTTGGATAGATGACTGGTCACTTCTATTCATCCGTACCCTTCAGCTATTCTGAAATGACCTCTATTCCCTAGTTTAGTATTGTACAGTCCGATTGGTTTCAATGCAGCTCGCAAACTCAAAGTCATAAAATTCTTTCCTCACTCTGTTATCCTCGGTTTCAGAGAGATAGAAATTCTGAACGTTACATATCTCAAAATTATTTTCGTATAAAAGATAAGTGCAAATTTTTTTATTGGAATAAATGAGCTCATAAATTACTGAATTGATCATCCTACATAGATGGCATTTTCGATAAATTAATTTAAATTATAAAATATTATTTTTTAAGGCTAAAATGCCGTTAGTTAGTGATAGTACTTGACCGGAATTTAGAATTATACGGTGGAGGCGAGAGTGACAGAGAAATGGGGTGCGAGCCGATTTTCAACACTTAATTGATTTTTAAATTGTTCTTCATTTTTCTTATTAGATATATATATATGTCTCAGGCTCGGGCGGTTTACCTTGTCAGCGATGACTGCGGGGCGCAAAATCGCTGCTGCCACTGTGCAGAATCGCACTCAAACTCCCTTCTGGAATTGGCTCAGAAACAAGCTTCTGGCAGTCGAGCGTCTTGATGTGACGCCCCCTCCCGGCCTTCCAGGACCCGACGGAAAGGTTATCTTAAACATTTTGATGTTGGCTGTTTTTCTGGATAATATGTTGATATTTCTACTCATTTCCATTGATCTTTATTTGTTTCAAAATGCACGTTTCAGAGCCACTACAACAACCCTCTTCGCTTCCCGAACACGCAGGCCGCTCGCTCTGGAGACGCCCCTTCCCTGCCTGGGGGAGTTCATCACAAGCTAGAAGCCAACTACTACAAGGTTACTTGCTTTTTTGTCGAGTAATTTAATGTCTTTGAATCAATGAAACGTTTCTTTCCGCACCACCTCCGATTTAATTTTTTCAAGATAAAGTAAGTGATTAAGGACCGTGACGGTCGCCGTGCCGTCCTTCCTCCCGCGTCTCTCTATGCTGCCGATGCTTCCGGAGTCGCTTTCGGAACCCAGATCGGAGAGAAGCTTGAGTATGTCATATGTTTTCCCCTTTTGCTTCTCGGAGCACGTTTCTGATCTATTTTGAGTGTGCAGGGCTACGAAGGCAGTGGGAGTTAGCGTTGGACCTGAACAGAACTTCGGTCTCGATACGCCCACGCCCGGATTCGGAGCTGAATGGAATCGTTCTCGGTCAGACTTATTCTTGTGTCCAGCGTACGATATTTTATGTGATGAAATGTATGTTAAATTTTTAAATAACCTCGTTTCAGTGAAAATGAACTGGATACTCCGAAGAATGATGCTGGCTTCGCTTATCTCGAGAAGTTCGATCGATATGCTGCGGTCCCAAGGCAATAATCGATAGAAATAGTAGAGATGTATTATCGATTGAGAAACATGTATGTAGTACTCGAGATAAAGTGTTCTCCATTCATTTCATTCTTGTGTTCAACTGACTGATTGACTGGTTAGTTACCAGCTCTGTATCTCCCTACCCCACTCCTCTCCCACTTCATCCCCATCAACTCCCCACACTCAGGTAGAATCATGCGTCCCTCGGTCGTCGCTCTCGGAAAGCACTTCGGAAACCTCGGGAAGATGTACGGAGAGTACCGATTTGCTCTTGCCCCCAATGAGCAGAAGGCATTCAAGGGCTTCCTTGATCAGGCTGTCGTCAAGGTAAGAGTTTCGAGATGGAGAATTCATTCCAAATGTCGCTTTGGCAAAAGGAATAAGACGGTCTCAAAATAACAATTGCAATGGAACAGTTGATGTCTCAGGTGTTCAAGAACTACGTGTGGGACCAGTGGTACTACTACGTTCCCCAGACTGTCGCTGCCTATCTCATCTACGATTGGGCCAAGAAGTCCAATGCTGCCGGCAACAGGCACGTTGTTTCCTCCTCCTCATATTTTATGCATTCAAATTTTGGCAATTTGGGAGTTCCCCGGAAGGACGGATATGTTTTTACTCATTCTGTAAATTAGATGGTCTAACGCAGGGTTGGTGGTTGGGGTGGATAGTGGACTGACACACTTCCGGTGAACTCCACATGTACCCTATTTTTTGTCGAGTTTTACAATTTTCAATTGATTTCGTTTCAGAAAGAACCCAGCCGACTACGCTAACGACCAGTAAGAAGCCGATTATAGAGTGAGATCTCCCATAGATGGAATACTGATTGAGATCCCCATCGAGTGTCCATTTATTGTAGTAATGAACATCCCGATAAATAGACTATTCATTTGATCTCGTCTAAAGAACATACTACACGTAATGGGGGTTTCTAGAATACTTTGTTCTTGTGTCGTCAGTCTCATACATCGGGGGCTCCGTTCTCGTTACATCTTCATTCGCACCCTTTCCATAATGTTATCGGCGAAGTAATTGAATTGACTGAATTCGTTTCTGCCACTAGCACCTACTTGATTCCAGAGAGCTGATGTCTTTCTCTTCTTCTATTCTCTAATTCGTTTCCTGGTGGAATACGCACACCCACTCGAACACGTAATCATTCCTTGACATAACGTGGCTTGCACGCGACATCATTGGAGTTTCATGAGAATTGTACGGATGACTTATGAAAGTGTGAGAATATAGAGGGAGTTGAACATGGGAGCACATATGTATCATTAACATTCGTCTTCGTCTTTATATTGCAGTATATCGTTCATTTCCTTGTCCATGTCTTGTTGTTCTAATTATTTAAAAAGTATAATATCAGGATCTCAAGGTAATTGAGTAAGAAATTGTTGGAATGAACGACGAAGAGAGAAGAGACGAAGACTTTGTGGCTGGTTCACTTATTCTTACTGTGAGTTTCTGATGTTCTGAATTCCAATTGAATAAATAATTAAGATTGGATTGATCGGGAGTCTCTCAAATGGACTCCTTCTTTTCACTCTTGTTCGTTCGTTCAAGGCTCATTCCTTCCCTTCTGCATTTAGTCTTCTCTGTTCTTCTCGATGCATCTCCAATATCGTCACTCTCTTTCCATTCATAGCTTATGCTACTCCTGTCTGCTTTCTGTAAGCTGTTTATATCATTTTCGGAAGAGGGACGAACTCTTCTCCTTCCAGAGGAGCTCCTTACGGTCCAGAGATAGTTGGTAGAAAATTTGGACATCTGACTACACTGACATACAAAAGTGTTGTCTACTGTCAACTCGCAATAGCATTCAACAGATTTATAGCCACCTTCTTCACTTTCTCGTATGAAAGAATTTGTGGGAAGAAGGGAACAATCGTAAGTGGGAGTAATGCATAAGGAAGAGATTATTCAATTGTAGATCATGCTTACTGTCGTATGGAGTTTATCTCTTCTTCATGCAATTCCGGAATTCCTTCGTAAGATTTAGTACACAGTTCCAGTAATCTTTGCCCGAGATTAGGAATGAACCTACTGTAGTCTTAATTTAGCGGATTGTGGGTATACATTCTTCTACGATCGCCTCAGTTGGGGTAATATTCCCACTCTGTGTGGGGATATTCTGAGTGGTCCTGCACTATTCATTCCTTCATTCACCATCACTGGAATCTGTTTCGGACTGAATTTTCTCATATTATTCAGATTGACTGCTCAGACTTTTGTGAGTCATTGAATGCAGTGTTTTTAACGAAACGAGGATTAGTTCCAGAGAGGGGTCGCCCTTGGTGATGCATCGAAAGAGAGACATAAGAGAAATGCGCGAAATTTTACTCAGGTATCTCGGTTCCAGTTTCTACATAAAATTTTGAAAAAAGATCTTCAGAGTTTCCTTCAAGAATTAATGTACATGTTTGAATTGGTATTTCTTCGGTTCTTTGTCTCTTCTTCAAGATGGACTTCTCTTCTAGCATTCACTCTGCTATGGGAGATCACTCATACTTGGGATGGGTTCGTGGATATCTGGAAACCTCTGAGGAGTCTACGATATTGCAGATTGGTGGCTGTCCTGTATCGCCCTGATACTCGAAAGATTTTGACGTGTGAGAAATGGAGAAGACGATCGAATAATAAGATTGTGACACTTTCAAACATGGAACATTCATTCACGAGTAGAAGAGGATCTACAGTTACCGTATGCCCTTCGATGAAATAATTCATCGAACTATTTTAGATTTCTCGTATATAAATTCATTAAATTCAATGACTCCTTATTTGATGTAATTGTCTATTGACTTACTGTGTATTTACAGTACTGCTGAGAAAAATAATAATATCTACACAAAATTTCAATTATTGCCAGAGCTGACGATTAGCCATTGCAACTATGATTTTCTCAGTATTTATTCTCATTAATATTCTCCGCCTTATTTTTGAAGGAACCTTCATCTTTCCGATAATTAATATTTGTTATCTAAAATGAACGAGAAATCAATTCTAAGTAGTGAACCGGTGTATTTGATATATAGTGCACGGTGTACGGTGTTTGGTGTCGATGGTGTAAATGTGCACATTACTATTTTACACGAAATTCATTCGCAACAGTTTCCAAACAGGTTTTTAATCGTTTTATCTCTCGTTTGCTAAATTGTTTATTCCCGATCGATGGCCTGATACTGCTGTCTACCGTTTGCTCTCGACGTTGCGTCAATATCCTATATTTCAGGTGGTGAACCGGACGAGTTAGGAATGACAACAGTAGTTCGTCGTTCCCTGAGCACCGCTCCTCGTCTGCAGGCATGGGCGGATAGTCACAGACAAGGATACATGGATATCGATAAATTTGGTGGCAAGAAGCCTACCCATATTGTGGTTGGAGCTGGCTCGGCAGGATGTGTGATTGCGAATAGATTGAGTGAGGTTCTTGATCGATTCAGAATCGGTTTATATTTTTCTCTTTCAGGATTCTTCGAATCGAGTTCTCTTGCTCGAGGCGGGTCCTCGAGATCATTGGTGGGACTGGAGAATTCATATGCCCGCTGCATTGATGTACAACCTGTGCAACACCAATTACAATTGGTATTACCACACTACGGCTCAGCGGCACATGGATGACAGGTACATTTTCTTGTTTTCCTAGACTATTGAGGATTTTTCGATTTAAGAGTTGTTTATTGGCCACGTGGCCGTGTTTGGGGAGGAAGTTCGTCGTTGAATGCGATGTGCTACGTGAGAGGCCACGCATACGATTACGATAGATGGGCTGAGGAGGGCGCTGAAGGATGGCAATACGCCAATTGTCTCCCTTATTTCAAGAAATCGGAAACGTACGACAATTGCAAGGGAGAGAGCGACCCTTATCGTGGACACGATGGCCCTCTCCACGTAACAAGAGGTGCTTGCGACAATCCACTCCATCAGGCTTTCCTCAAAGTGAGTGCGGCCATAATTATTCATAGTTTTTTTTTTGTATATGTGAGATTAATTAATTTTAGGCGGTTTTTGATTCTTTAGGCCGGGCAGCATCATGCGATTGGTGTGAGTGAAGACATGAACGGATTCAAGCAGGAAGGTGTTTCTGTAATGGATATGACTGTTCACAAGGGAGAAAGATGGAGCAGCAGCAGGGCTTATTTGTGGCCGGCTCTCAACAGGTTTCATTCCCATTTATGTGATCATATCTATAATTTATATTTTCACATACATTCATTGCAGACCAAATCTCGCCACTTCTAATGGAATCACTTGCACCAAAGTGCTATTCGATGGGAAAACGGCAGTTGGTGTGGAGTTCATTCGTAAATTGAATTTCTACGGAACGGATAACATCGATTCATATAGTAGAGAAAAGGTATTTACAGTATCACACATGCGATATCAAATACCATGTTGTAGATGTACTGCGAGTCGGACGTGATTCTGTGTGGTGGAGCAATCAACACTCCTCAACTACTCCTCCTCAGTGGAATTGGTCCCAGTGACCATCTACACTCTCATGACATCCCGAAGGTGGTTGATCTACCTGGAGTCGGATCGAATCTACAGGACCATCTTGAGGTGATCTGACTATTTGAAGCATTAAACGATAATTAATTGTATTTATTTAGATCTATGTCCAGCAGAAATGCACTAAGCCGGTCACATTGTATAATAAGAGTTCATGGAAGTTCCCCCACAACATGATCAAAACTGGTCTCGAGTGGTTCACCACAAGAAAGGTAGATTCTATTTTTTCCGGGTTGAAACGTGAAGCGTTGAACACACGTAATTGCAGGGTCTGGCTGCATCCTCTCATCTAGAATCGGGAGGGTTCGCCCGTTCTGATGACACCGTGCGACACCCCGATATTCAGCTCCATTTCCTCCCTTCTTCTGTTCATGACGATGGGCGATCTAATGGAAGCTGCCATGCTTACCAGGTAGTTTTTATCGTCATAATCTGCAACTGAAATCTATTACATTAAAGTAACTGAGTACTATTTTTAGGTGCATGTTGGCCCAATGCGATCTCAATCGAAGGGAACGCTTAGATTGGCATCGAAGGATCCCCGCAGACATCCGATTCTCGACCCGCAGTATTTGTCAGATGAGAGGGATCTCGTGGAGTTCCGTGCCTGCATCAAACTTGCTAGAGAACTGTTTGCAACACCTGCATTTGATGAATTTAGAGGAGAAGAACTCGCTCCAGGTGAGAAAGGGCCTCAGCCACAACTTTTTATCGTCACTCTTAAACTCTCGAGTTTAAATTGAAGGAGCGAATTGCAATACGGACGACCAGATCGATTCTTTCGTTCGTAGACTGGCTGCTTCTGCGTATCATCCTTCGTGTACTGCGAAGATGGGGAAGAGCAGTGATGGAATGGCTGTGGTCGACCCATCCACCATGAAGGTACGACCAATGGATCCACTGATTCTCAGTACTCCCTACAGGTCCATGGAGTGGAGGGATTGAGAGTGGCGGATGCATCTGTGATGCCTTCTATCGTGAGTGGCAATCTCAATGCCCCGACCATCATGCTGGCTGAGAAAGCTGCTGATATCATGAGGGGGAAGTCTCCTCTTCCGAAGAGTGATGCACCCGTATGGAGTCATTAGTTACCCATTTAGTATTGTTTTTTCTCTCTTTTCTCACAGAGTACGATAGGTAATGGATAAGGTGCTAGTTTTGTTTGGTTTCTGTTGCTATAAGAGATTGTATAGAGTAGTTAGTTATGTGCCATACTTGCTCAAGATTTTCGTGATCTGTAACCAGTATCATATCCATCTCATCTACTAACGTGATCTTTGCCATATTCACGATGTACAATAACTCCCTTTCATGTAGTAGTCATAATGACGTATCATAAGAATAAAGACTTTTTCTTCATTTTTCCTGCCGTTTTAGCATATAACCGGTTTATAGCCGTGGCCATATCTGAAGGATGCATTGTCGCTCTCCACTGTATCCCTCTCTCTCTCTATCCCATCCCTTGCAGATGGCATTAGCCAAATTCGATCTGGACGATCTTCCTGCTCAGACAGCAGGATGGGGACCCGCTCCTCTCATTGGAGATGACCATGTCACCTTCCAGCAGTTCAACAAGGCCGATCGAATCGGTCGTGTTGCTGACTGGCTCGGAGTCGATCGATTCTTCCGTAGAGGAGAAAGGTACGATCAACCATACTTATGTTGCAGATGAGATGGCAAAAATTGCAGATACAACGAGAGAATGTACGGGTCAGCTGCAAACGCTGGCACGAACTTCGACTACATCCACGAGATGGACGAGAACAACTTCCAATTGGTGGACTCGTCCCGTCCAGTGCAGAGACCTCTCCAGAGGAACTTCCGTGCTAGACAGATGCAGTTCAGAAAGCTGCTCCAGAAGGAACAGGAGAGGAAGGAACAGCAGCAGTATGGTACCAACCAGAAGATGAAGAGAAGCATCGTCAAGTGAGTAGGGAGAAGGGAGGGAGTGGTCTGACCCCATCTCATCTCAGGGAGCAGCAGCGTGCCTTCAAGCAATGGCAGCGTAGAGGAGGCGGAGCTCGTGCTGGCGGACCCCGTCCAGGAGGAAGATTCGGAAATGATAGACCCAAGGATAGACCTGTCTCTGTCCAGGTGAGATAGAAAGAGAGGCTCATCTCGGTCGTTCAGTGAGACGTATGCCATTAAAGGTTCGTCCCGAATGGAAAGTACTGGAGGAGATGGACTTCCCTCGTCTTCTCAAGTTGTCTCTTCCTGGAATCGGAGCAGGAGTGGATATCGGAGACCATCAGTATGGTACTCTCCACTTCTACGATAAGGCAAGCTTTCTCTCCATCTCCATCTTCCCCTCTCGAATTCACATGCTAACCAATCGATTGCAGGCATGCGATCGTGTGTCAGTGAAGAACTCAGTGGCTCTTCAACGTTGTGGAGGAGCCTTCTTCAACGTGACGACCACTGAGGATCCAGTGATCGCCGAGATTGCCAAGACTGGAGTGGGAAGAGTATTCGCGACGGATACGATCCTGGCTGCGATCATGACTGCTCCCAGATCCGTTAGTTGATTATAGATCCATTCAATGATCAAATTGCCCCTCCAGGTATACTCATGGGACATCGTGGCTGAGCGTGTGGGAGACCTTCTGTTCCTCTCGAAGAGAGATACAGGAGGAATCTCGAATCCCGTGGATGCTCTCACTGTCTCTGAGACGAGCATCGACCCTCCTCCTCATGATCATTCCACCATGAACAACGCCAAGGTTTGATACGGTCTGCAGTGCCACTGCAATCGTAGTTGTTGAGGATCTGGCAACGGAGGCTCTCTACATCAATCAGAACTTCCGCAGACAAGTTCTCAAGAGAGACGGAGACACTTTCAAGATGAAGCGTCCCGAGGTATGCACTTATCTATTGCTGTTCTTTGCTTCCTCTTTTGTCTTCCTAGTAGCAGTGAATAGGTCGTTCCTTGCAGATTCCGTTCGAGGACGAGAGCGGTGCAGACGTGTCTGACACTGCTTACAAGTACAGGTCAGTTGCATCACGTAGCGTGATTCACGCTCACTAGCTTACGTTATGCTCAGAATTTATCGTAAATGGTATTTCAGGAAGTTCGTGCTTGGACAGGCCGATGGCAAGCCCCTCGAGGTTGTTATCAGAACGGAACAGGATGGAGTCATTGTAAGTAGTCATTTCATTTCATTTGTTCACACACTTTTAGTTTTTGCTCTGGGATTGTTTCATGGAATATAACTTGCAGCTGGGAACGACTGGAGAAGTGCAGACGCTGACTATCAAGGCATTCAACGAGTGGGATTCATCCCAATCGGGAGGAGTCGATTGGAGAGGAAAGCTTGATACTCAGAAGGTGAGTGAAAGAGACAAGGGGAGGGAAGTTCAATCTGTTTCTCTGTAGGGAGCAGTACTCGCGACTGAGATGAAGAACAACTCGTGTAAGCTGGCCAAGTGGACCGTCCAGGTGAGAGGGATTGAACTATACCGAGGGAATGTGTTCAATAACAGTGCTATTTGTTCTCCCTCAGGCTCTCCTTGCTGGTTCTGATGCGATGAAGCTTGGATACGTCTCTCGTGTCTCTCCTCGCAACTCTGCCCAACACGTTATCCTCGGAACTCAGCAGTTGAAGCCCATCGAATTCGCCCAGAATATCTCTCTCAATCTGGACAATTGCTGGGCCATCCTCAGATGTATCGTCGATAGGTGAGTGGAGAAGAGCGAAAGGGAAGTATGGTACTCGGGCACTTCTACGTTGTGCTAATTACACTCAGCAACAACAAAGCGAATAGCGATGAAACGGAACGGATGATATCATGAAACTTATTCTCTCTTTTCAGTCTGCTTCGTCAGCCAATCGGCAAGTATCTGATTCTCAAGGATCCACATGCCAATCTGATCAGACTGTATTCCCTTCCCGATGGAACTTTCGAGAGTGAAGTGGAGAGCAGTGAGGATGAGAAGGAAGAAGAGGATCAGTAAGATACACAACTCATTGTAGTATTACACCCTCTCTTGATAATTTAAGACCCCGGTGATACTAGACTATTTGTTGTATGATTTTTCGCTCTCTTTTTTTCTCATTTCGCTATCTTTATTTTGTTTCTTTCCTGGGCTCGTCGATGAATCGTTTGTTAACATTTCCAAAGTACAGACACATGCGACACAGTTATCGGTTAATGGAGTGAATTAGACCCATCTTCGTATCCACAGATGAATGGGAGTTTCTCACCACAGTCTCGGCTCACCCATGAACCTAGAAGAGTGCGATCAGAATCTAAGAGGGGGAGGGGGCACACCTCCTTTCTCGAGAGCGATGCACACCCGTTGAGGTTTAGCGAATCGATGGAAGGGAAGACGGTCTACATGCTGTCTTCCTTCCACTCCTATCCAGTGCAAGGAAGATGACTCGTATTGAATGAGATCTGGACGGGATTGATGAAGAAGGAGAGGGGAGGAGGAGTCTCACCACTGATCTTTCGATTGCTATCTTCATCATTGATTCTGACTAGACTGGCAGAATAGATCTGACAGTGATGGGAAGCATCGTCCCATGATTTGGCCACCGTGTGCGGTTTGACTCGAGAGGATCCCACCTGGATGAAATGGATTGACAGACTGCTGTGATCAGATCGTACCTGCTCCCATTCAGCGATAACAATCTTCGAGAGAGCATCCAGCTTCCCTCCCATTATTGCAATCTCTTTCTTCAAGCTCAACACTTGACTGATCAATCCAGACTGCTGATCAACCTTCTTCTCCTATGAACGATTGAATGCAGAGAGAATAGATGAACAACTGACCAGATCAGAGAAAGCTTTCTCTGTTGCTTCTATCCTCTTCACTTGTACTACAAGGGCATTATCCATTTGAGAGAGAGCCTTCTCAGTTCGAGTCACATCTTCAACCAATTCAGTCACCGTCTCTCTCAATTCAGGCAGTTCCATCTAAAGAGAGGAGAGTAAGAGAGACGACTTCCTTCTCTCTCACCATGATGATCTTCTTGAGAATGAGTCTATGAAGATGAGGAGGAGGAAGGAAGCTGAGACCTTTCCTGTGATAGAGAATAGTTGAGACGATAAGGGAAGAGAGGGGGAGGGGGGGAGGGGGTTAGTCCAGTGGATGGGATGGAGTGAGTGGTGTGATCAGTCTCATCCAACACGCATTCACTCCACTCACGTGTAACTATAGATATAATGAGGATCAGTCTTCCCCCCAATATTGTATGCATAGTATTTTGTTGCCTCTGATCGATTCGATGGAAAAGATTCGAAGGTTGTGATGAAAAGAACGAGAGTTTTATTGAGCAGTTAGAGAATCTTCTCTCGACGGTATTGTGATAAGTGAGGAGAGTGGTTAGATAAAGACAAGAAAGCAAGAGGGAAACGTACCCTCCAGACATATTTCCATCGTTGAATCCATTTGGCTTCGAATAAGAAGATACTTTAGGTGGAAGAGTGTCTTGACCTACCCCTTGAGAGAAGGAAAGAGAAGGAATGAATAGGAGAAGAATGAGAACGGAGTTCATTTGGAAGGTAGGAAGGGGCAGAAAGGGTGTGAGAGAGGCGTGGCCATTCAACGAATGGAGAGAAAGAAGTCAGTGATAGTTTATTAGGGCAGAGAAATTAGTCTCTCTTTGATAACAATAGAAAATCAGAGTAATCGAAGAAGGACAATCGATAATAATGAAGAGATGAAGATGGAAGATTGAGTGGGAGGAGTGGAATCATCGATTACTTCAATGGATGGAGAGATCGTTTGTGATCTACCAGAGGATGAAGGAGTCGAAATACTGAATGGAGAAGGGTGGATGGAAGGGGAAATGGGAAGAGAGTACCTTTGATGAATGACAAGAGGAGGAAGAGGAGAAGAGGAAGGAGGAGGGTCTCGAAGTCTCTTCTCAATATCTTGAGATGGAATCGATTGAGCTAGATCTCCTTTGAATACTCCACGATTCTTATCTGGAGAGGACTCTGCTTATCTCTTAGTCTCCTTCTTCATTCTAACCTCCATGGTAATTGATAACATCATTAGCATAGAATGATTCAACAGACACAGAATGAGTTCCTCGATCGAATGCAGATGGAGAACTGTGAGAGTATCCACCCTGCAAGGAATCCATCTATCTGAGGCAACGCCATCGTCCGATGTAGAGATGAATTCATCCATGTTTTCGTACTGTTGAGTGCAGTTAGCATTCTTCATCTCTCTCTTCCATCCTTTCCTTACCCTTCTCATCTCTCTTTCTCTCACCTTCGTTTGTCCCTTTGCCCACACAATGAACTGTCTCGATCCTCCCAATGGATGATCAGTCGGCTCGATCTCTGCAACCAATCCACTCGTTGCTAAACAGAGTAAGTTCGTAACCTTGTCGTGATCGTCGGAACATGATAATGGTCCTTCCGTCCACTTCCACACCGTATGCAGCAGAGAGAGAATCGAGACCATCGTACCTTCAATTGACGATCGGTGTGCCCAACTATTGTGAGCCCCTTTCCTATGGAAACTGTTCATCAATCCGACCAACTGTTCATTCTCTGAACAGTTCCTAGATAGTTATTACTTGAACCATTGAAGAGAATGAAAAGGGATTTGTTATTCATCTCAAGTGACAAACCAGTGATCCTCAATGGGAGTGCTTCTATCCCTTGAATAGAGATCTTGAATTCGTGATCTTCCATTCCTCACTGTTCCAATGACCATATCAATGCAATCCATTGGATGGAGAGGAGCGTGAAGAGCAGAGGAGACTGAGAGAGAGGAGGATCAAGGGAGAGAGAGGGGGAGAGGGACTCACGTAATCCATTGCTCTTGGGCATGACAGGGATGGGTCCATCCTGGGAGGTTCGAGTGGGGGCTGTTGAATCACGAAGAGAAGTAGTGGGGAAGGATTCCAATTCAGTCGGTTCAGAAGGGAATGGAGAGACTGGAGATTGACGTTTGTAGCGAGCACCTGATGATGGAGAGAATGAGGGGAGGGAGAAGAGGAGGGGGGATGGCACCTTCTAGATCAGGGAATAGTCTACAGGAGGGATCCAATCCATCGGGTCTCCATCCCAATCCAACCCATGAAGTTGTCAAGAAATCGAGAATGACTTCCACTTCATCTTCACTCTGAATTAATTGATTATTGACTGGAATAGAAAGAGATGAACCTTGAGATGGCGATAGTAGACAGTATCATTCGCATTCAATTGCTTACTCATGTAGCACTCTTCATTGAACATTCCATACTTATTGAATTCACCTAAAGAGATCAAAGATAAAACGGATTCATTCAATCTGAACTACCTCTTCTCAGGTTCTTGTAAGCGAAACAACTGTCGGGAAGACCGTTGAATTCTGAGATTGACTGGTTGTAGACTTTCCATGAAGAGAAATGAAGAACTCACGAGTATCACAGTTCCTTCCGAATTGTGCATAAGGACAGAAGCAAGTCTTTGCAACGAGAGTCCCTCTCTCTTCCACGCATTTCCCTCCCTTCCCACACTCTTCGTCTGTTGAACAATGAACTGAAACAGAAGGTACTGGATGGGTCTTCCATTCGGGGACAGATTACCCTCCCTCCCCCCCTTTCCAATCTCTCTTTCTCACCAATGGCTTTGCATTCCTCTCCTCCGAAGCCCGGGTCACAGTCACACTTTCCCTCCTTCATCCTTCCTCTTCCATTACACTGAGTATCTTCCGTCTCTTCACTCACAATATTCACCTGCAATCACTTCTTCTTCTCCGTTCCTTCTCACAATCTGCCTGATTGGATACAACATACATCAGCACAAGAATGGAATGTGTATGCCTTTCCCCATTCGATGGCTTGTCTCTGTAGTAGAATCGAACAATTGGAGCATTCCTTCGAGAATATCACAGTCTCTTTCATTTCCCTGCAGAGTCATTCTTTCATCTTTCCCACTCTCTCTCATTCCATCCTCATCTTTCTTCCAGTGAACTCGATACGGTTCGAACCATCAACTTGCACAAAAAAGGACAGAAATGTGAGGGAGAAGAAAGAAAGAGGACAGTTAGAGATCGATTAGCGTGAAAGCACATGAGTGAAAGAGAAAAATGGCTGTGGCATCATACGATCTCTCGTTGACTCACTCACTTATTTTCAATGGCAAATTAGTGAAAGTAGCGGAGAAAGTTGAACTTACGATTGATCCATAGTTCCTACATAACTCGCATTCGTTGTGGGAGTCAATTGAGCTACTGTATCTCCATGACCATCGATCAACGTCAATCGATATCCTCCCTGCACATTTATTGAATTCAGAATATCGTCGAGAGGTGGACTACCTGGTGGGGATAACCCATCCTCCACGTGATATTGTACGGTTTATTGACAATGAGATTAGTATGATATTCTGAATTAGAAGAAAGATTGGGTATTGGAGAAAAATGTATGAGGCTAACGTTTCCTCGGAACGGGAACTCCACAGGGTCCCTTTGTGCGAAGAGAATCAAGGA
The DNA here is from genome assembly GCA_900490845.1 of Pristionchus japonicus. Classification (NCBI taxonomy): domain Eukaryota; kingdom Metazoa; phylum Nematoda; class Chromadorea; order Rhabditida; family Neodiplogasteridae; genus Pristionchus; species Pristionchus japonicus. The sequence continues at coordinate 1,616,042 of LS506675.1, forward strand.
AATCCAATGGAGGATATCGAGAGGAGGGAAAGGTGAGAGAGACGTGAGATGATGTGAAGGGAAGAAAGAGAAGAAGAAGAATTGAAGATGAAGGCATCTGAAGATGATAGAAGGAATAGAAGAAGAAGGTGAAGAATGGAAAGTGGAGAGAGGGCTGAGATAGATGGTGTTCCTATTGGGGAAAAGAGATAATAGAGATTGAAAGGGGAGCTATGAGGTAATCACAAATGATGGAACAGGAAATAGAGAGGAAGGAGGGAAGGAGGGAGAGGGGGGAGGGGAAGGGGGGAGGCATCAATCTCAGAGTTCTTGGTCCATTACTGTACTGGACAAAGCAGTGCTTCATCCCATTCGGTCATTCTCTCTCTCTTCTCCTCTCGAATCTCTTAGTCAATAGATCTAAATCTCAAGCAGGAGAGGAATAGCCATAGTGTGAATGGAGTGGAACGAGAAAGTGGAAGAATAACTATGCAAAGAAGAGCTTGAATCGAGTGAAAGAGATCATGAGAGAGAGAGAGTGATCTACACTCATGGCATAACCGCTATTCGTCACTTTTTATGTGCTTTCCTTTCGTAATTGGGACTGTTGATTGAAAGGGACAACGACAATTTAGACTCGAATATAATTTAGTGAAGAACACTAAAGATTTATAGTAGAAGGGGGGCAGAGGGAGGGAATTTGTCGTCTTCTTAGACCACAAGATTCAATTTCTTCTCCAAACAACCGAGTAACCTTTCTATTCTACTGAGGGATGGTTGTCTGAAAGAATGAGACGTCACTCAATGGAAATGAACAAGAGAGTTCATCCTTCCCTTCTCTTCCCTTTAGGAGGAAAGGATTGGAAGGTCAATCACTTACGGGAACAGATATCGGAGTGGTCTTCACTTCTTCTTTTGCTGTTTTCACTGTAATCAATCGATCTATAGATAGGGAAACTATCGCATCCCCTCACCAGGTGAATTCTTTTTGGGAGTCAGAATCTCCACGATTGATCCTCTTTGGGTAGTGTCCACGGTTGGCGAATTTTTCGAAGCAGGGGTGGTTTGAGTGGGCGGAGCCTGAGTGGGCGGAGCCTGAGGGGGCGGAGCCTGAGGGGGCGGAGCCTGAGTGGGAGTGGCTTGAGTGGGCGGAGCCTTGTGGTTGGAAGGGAGGGAGGAAAGAGGTTGAGTAGGAGGAGTAGGAGCAGTCTTAATGGGAGAATCCTTCTTCTTCTCTTTGGTTGAATCTTCAATTGATTCCTTTGATTTGGATGAAGAATGAGGAACGGCAAGAGGAGCAGTGGAAGGAAGAGGAGCTGAATGGGGAAGGAGGTTAGGGGGGGGGGAGGGGGATGCACCCCCCCCCCCCTTCCTGCTAGAGTGAAAGGAGAACACTCACTATTGACTACATCCGAACAATTGAGCATCTTCAGATCATTTGCCATCTCTTTGCTTATATCAAGAGATGGAATCGGTCGAGTTGTCTTCTGGAAGGAAGAATGAGAGTACTGTAGCGCCCCCTACCGTACCTTTTCCTTGCATTCTTCTCCACTTCCACACAATTCCTTACTCGATTTAGTTGACTTTTCACATTCAGATTCAGTTGAAAGAGAGAGAATAGTACTCATTCGTTTAGAAGGAAGAGATTCCCGACGAGAAGACGATTTGCGAGAACTACTGAATTGATTACGGTAGGGATACGGTAAGAGTACTGTAGGGATCAGGGAAACGATAGATGTACAGTAAGAGAGATACGGTACCTCTCCCTCTTTGAAGTACGAGTAGCCTTTCCCTGTACAACAACTGCATTCGGTTTACAGTGTCTCTCTAAAATCTGAAATCAATCGATAAGTGAGCTACCGTAATCTATCAGATCACCTTACTTTCTGTTTCGGTTTCAGTATTTTGAATACAGTTTGTATAATTTGAAGGATAACGAAGAGAATGAATACAACTACAAGAACAGTAACAAGAGTGTTGAGTGAATCCAACTCATCAGCTACTTTATCGATCTCCCTGAAGATGAAGAATACTGTAGAGTACGGTATCCAGTTAGAGTACGATTGACTTACTTGGGAAGATTAGGAGGAGGTTCCATTGAAATTGAAACAACCGACTAGTTCTGAGGAAAAGATAGAGAATGAAGAGAGAAGGGAGGTGGGAGAGAGAGCCCCCTCTCAGAAAGATTATTCAAATTGATAATCTGCATTAATCGAGACTGTTTGGTTGTATTGTTCCTCTCTTGTCATGTAGTGAATGAATGGGCGGAGAAAGAGAATGGAAGAAGGGTGAGATAAGGGATGTCTCAGCAGGTTTATCAATCTCCTTCCATGGTACTCTTCCCTTTCCTTGCTCTTTTACTCACTGTTGAAGCTGAATTCACACCGCACTTCCGCAAGTTTCTAC
>LS506675.1:1618526-1633752 GCA_900490845.1 Pristionchus japonicus
GGGGGGGGGGGGGTGGAGTAGAGTGGGATGGAAAGATCATCTGTTCTCGTGCGAGCATGGTACATCACGATCACTCAGATCTCTCGTTGATCAACATCCAAACGAGTAACTGAATCAATGTTCCTGTCTACGTTTAATCAATTCTCTTTCAGACAAACGACGATGATTATCCGAAGAAGCAAGCTGTGATTATCGTCCATGGAATAACCAATAAGCTATCACGATTCAATGTGGGTGCTCTCTCTCTCTCTCTCTTTCTTCTCTTCGATTCATAATCATTGAAAGATGTACAGGGAATGGTCGATTTTCTAAAGAAGAAAGGGTACGATTCCAATTCGATCTATGGCACAACATGGGGAGATGGAGGAAGAACTCCCGTCGGATTGGTTGATATGAAGTGTAGTTATGTCAAGCAGATCAGGTCAGGTCTTGCTCATGAATATCCTTCCCGTATTGGTTGGGATAAGAAGAAAGCCTCTGGCTTAGTCTAACCTTGTTCTCATGGTCTCTTCCCTATCACTTCGCCAATTGGCTTGAGGCTACTCGTAAATCATAGATTCGTGCTACTCCATTGATCTCATCCGAACTTTTGACACGTTCACTTATTTATCAACACTTCGCGGAATAGAATGGAGATTGCATTCGGGAAATGACGCATTTTGCCCTTTCGAGTTGTCAAATTGCACCGGAACATTGTGGCTGTATAAGGGTTCTCTCTAACTTTCACAAAAAAGTACGTCACTACGACAATATTTTAAAATCTTAAAATAGTGTAGATAGTTGTTTGGTGATGTGATCCCTTCCTCTCTTCAGATCACTAATCATCGCAGTCCGTCAGTACACGGGAACTCAAGTCGATGTAGTCGCCTATTCAATGGGATCTCCCATTGCAAGGAAGGCCATTCTAGGAGGACAATGTGTTGATACGAGGGAGATCCTTGGTGAGACATAGGGAGGGAGGGAAGGAACGAATCTGTCTCGCAGGCCCTCCTCTCACTGAATTGGTCGATACTTTCCTGTCTGTGGCGGGTGCCAATTATGGAAGTTCACTCTGCATCGTTCCCATTCCCGTTGGAACTTGCAATCGGTCAGTCAACAGATCTATGTGCAGAGAAGGAATGATGAATTAGACAGAATTCTTTTTGAAGATTTTTTCCTATCTTTGCACATATTTCTGACTTAGATACTCATCACCTCTCCCCGTACATTCTTTGCATCTCCGATCTCTGAGTCATTTCTTCAACTTCGTTACTCAATCTCTTCCATCCTTTCATCTGCATTCTTTTCACTTGCCGTGTCCTCATCCCAATAATAGAGTTCCATTCCTACTCAATTTGATCTTCGGATCATTCCTCTCTCTCTTCAGTCGAACGGGACTCCATTGTGAATCGACGTTCCTCCAGGATATAAACCAGCAACGGAGATACGAGGGAACTCACGTCTTCTCCGTCTTCTCCACTTCTGATGATAAGGTTCACAGTTGATCTCTGATCTCTTCCATTGCATCCATAGTGTAGATGCATATATTGTGAAGAGAAAAAAACAAGCAAAAGATGATTTTCAAAAATAGCTTGCCTAGAGGGTGCAAGCTCATGTTTTTGCATGATAGGAAAACAATCACACTACGCTCACGAGTAGAACACATTAATTAAATGTATTTCCAATGCAGTAACCGTGGATTGTAGGTGGGATTCAAGTCGTGTGGTCGTCCCGTGAGTCCCATTGTGGGAGGGACTGGATACGTTGCCAAGACTGGACTCAATCACGATATGGTCATGGACAAGACTAAACAGTTACAACTCAATTTCATAAGCAAGCATATGCCAGTCTGATAAAGTTTCTGTCAGCTTATCAAGGGGGAAGATGGGAGTGGGGGAGGGTGGGAGAGAGAAGAGAGAGGGGAGGGGAGGGGAAACACTCTCACTCTCTCGTTTCTGTGACAACACAAAACGTCTCTTTCTCTCATCGTCTCCATCTCCGTTCTCATCTCATTCTTCTTCTCCTCTCAAGATGTTTCTTCGAGGGGAGGATTCACTCCCCTACACACTCATTCTCTCATCAGCAGCTCCCTATGCAGTCCAATTGTCCCTTTGTGATCTCTCCTGGCCATTCATCTTCATTCTCTTCGCTCTTCCTTCTCTCTCCCTTCTAGTCTCACTTGGATATCTCTCTCAGAATGGTCCAGTCCTTACATTCCATCGAATCGCCCCCATCTCTGCAGGTAATTCCCTTCCCTTGGCAGTATGCCCTTCCCATTCAGCCATCCTCTCCATAACTGACTTGTAATCGGATTATTCGTTAAAGGGATCGGGTGGGCAATGGTATGGCTGGCATCGGAGAAGTTATACATTGAAGGGCTCAGGTTTGGTCTCTCCTTCTCTCTCCCAATCAATCTCTTATTGAAGGGGAGCACAGACTATCTCGTATGCTGCATATTCAGTTAGAACTAATCTGAACTGGGCAATCGAGTGTGGTCACTCATTCAATACTCCCCATTGTGTTCCATTCCTTGAAGAGAATGTTACTCATTCCGATGGTTCACGATATCCTGATAACTTCTGGCCGGCCCAACAGTTCAATAGGTGAGAGATAGAGTGAGATGAAAGGGAAAGGCAATACCCCTCTCCCCCCCTCCTCCCCTTCCTTCCCCTTCCTCTTCCTTCTCCTTCCCCCTTATTCATCCTCCATGACTATGTCTGCATCTCGAAGTACTCAACAGATCGATCGAATGGCAATATTTGCCTTTCCTTTGCCCGATTGGTACACACAATAGGTAGAGAGGGGCTTCACCCTCTCTCCCCCTACTCCCCCCTCCCCTCTTCTCCCCCTCTCATCCAAAGTGTTGCCAGAGGGGTGGGAAGAGAACAGCGAGAAAGAGAAAGATGGCATCGAAATTGAGAATGCGTGAAACAGTGTTGAATGCGCATGAGTCAAGTCAGATCATCGTTTTCTCTCTCTTCTCTAACCGTCTGGCGAAAGAGATTTTGCGAAATCGTCACAGTGCACAGACAACTGAAAAGAAAACCGGAAGAGCATGTTCTACAACCGAATCAAATGTGAACTTTTTAGGTACGGAGTACGAGGGAATTCGATTCCTCCTGATAATCTGACAGTAGCATGGGAACCAAATGAATGGTATCTTGGATCGTCAAAGTAAGATCTTTCTTTCCATCGAAACTTACTCTTTTCGCACAAAGAAAGTCGTTAGACGGCACAGCCCATTACTCTACGAGTGACATTGCGGAGACAAGAGATTAGGAGATGAAGAAACAGAATGATGATGACTGAATCACTTGCAGAGAACATTTCTATCTCGGTCTTCCTTCATTCATTCTTCTCCTTTCTTCGTGTCTCATGTGGACTCTCGTTACTTTCATCGTTACAAGGTGGGGGATTATATCAGAGTAGAATCTTCCTAACCTTCTCTTTTCTAAGATTCGAGCATAAATTAGGATGGATTCTCTCTAATTTCTGTCTCGCAATTCCCGCAGCTGTCTATTTCTTCGTAGTCGTTGTGATGACATTCACTACTTTCCACTTCGGTCCTTCCATTCAAGTAGATCACTCACCCAATCATTGAATTGATCGTTCCATTGAAGGAATTCATTCCGACAGAGAAAGTGGAGATCGATCCAATCGACTACTGGGGAGATATTATGGTTGACTGACTCAATTTGAACGAAGTAATCGATATAATTCAGGGTCTTCTTCGTACATCTCTCATCTCAGTTGATTATTCTTCTGCCTTCAGTGGTCTCATTCTGTTCGCAACCTCGAAGAGAACAAGTGGATCTAATCAGATGAATGTATTCTATCTCCTTCTCTTCCTCATGGTAAGTGGAATCTCTAGTTGTTATGATGGATGAATGAGTCTAGGTTCCTCCTCTCCTTCTCTCAATTATCCGATTCGGATGTGAGGGTCATCTATCTCTTCTTCAACCTGCCTATCGATACTATCCATCTACAGGTTTGTACGATCACTCTCAACTTGATCTTTGATCTCTCTAATCTCTCTCTCTCTCATCAGAAGAAACCTTCACTCTCGATGTTCTTCCTGTCTGCTTTGCCACTTCCCCTGGGGGCAACGCCCTCTCTCTTCTATTCTACATCGCCCATTTCGCATACTCTTCACTTGCTCCAATTGTCAGTTCCCAGTCCTCGTTCTTTCCTCTACCGTATCCTTAGATTGTGTATCTCCTTCTGATCCATCAATCGATAATTGATCAATGGCCGGACGCTCCTCGTCCCATTATAATCCCTGCCATCATTGCATCATTCGCCATTCCTTCTCTACTACTGTACATGCCGGTAAGATCGATCCTCTCATCCACCGTATTCGCCCTGTCTTTCCAGATGGGAACCAAGATAGTCACTGCATTCCGCTATCTCTCTCAATCCTCCATACTCCATCTTCTCGTCTATTTCACAGTATTCTTCGTATACGGTACGTTACTCTTTCACTCCAACTAAACCAAATATTTTAATTAAATAATCTGATATCGCAGGTTGGCAACGATTGGAAGCAGATCTTCAATCGACAATTCAATCTCCATCTTCTCTTCTCTCATGGACATTCTCAGTCACTGGACCCATCTGTACCTTCCTTCTCTTCACTTTCGTCCCAATGCTTCTCTGTGTGAGTATATACCGTACCTTCATCCTACAGTAATCTCATCTCTATCGTAATCTCTCTCAGGCACATTTCACATCAGTATTCGATCTGCTTATGACAGGCAGTGATGTATTGAGACACATAGATTTGGGAATCGGTCAACTCGTTCTTGCTCCTCAGGTAGATCGAAAATCCCTTCTCATTCTACCGTATCCTTCCAGTTCATTTCTCGGTTCGTGGGAGTTCTCTTCATGCTCGCTCCTACTATCATCATAGTGGCTGCTGCTTCAATCGCTCTCTATCGTAATTACACTGCTAGACTCTCATTCCAAACTCTATTCGAACCAACAACTTCATTCTTCTCCCATTCCACTCTGACTGGACAGGTACTATCTACACCCTTCACTCCTTCCAATCAATCTATTTCAGACTCAGAATAAGCCTCACTCACTCGCTTATGGATTCTTCAATCAAATGTTGCCCGATTTCAATCTCCGAACAGCTTTCACCATCGTTTTCATCTTCGAGGTCATTTTTATACCATTCGTCAATAATTGTCAACTTCTTTAGATCGTAATGTGGTTCATAGTCACTTTCTTATTTGGATGGAATCTGTTCGTTCTTTATCTTGGAAGAGGATCTGAGAATGCTAATATGTACAGGTGAAACATTGTGGTTGCATTACGAAAACACTGATGATGTGATGCTGAATGAATAAATCGTTTAGGTCTTTCTTCCTTCTCATCTTCTCTTCTCTTCATGCAATCGCACTCTTCGAAATGCGAATGGCAAGACAACGATGGGATACCACTGAGAGGTACCGTATTCTCATTGTCTACCGTAAGCAGACGGATTGGTCAGATTGATGATCTACATAGCAACTGCAACAATGGAGACAGCAATGCTGAATGGATACATGTGGATGTTTTCATCTGATCATACTTGGGGGATGGACATTATGCCTCTTCTCTTTGCACTATTCGTTACCCTCGTCAGGTACTGTATCTAATCAACCGTATCCGTCCAATCGATATCATTCAGGGGACTGGCCATCTTCACAGTAATAGCTGTCCGTGCTCATATCTCAGATGTGTCTCGTCCTACTCGAACTAGAGATGCAACTGAAGTGTATGAAGCTGAAATGAGAATGGGAGAAGAGGAAGATGACTCGCCTATTATATTTGAACTCGCCCAATAATCGCCAAAAAATTGGATCTGGTTACTGCCATATCACGAGTAAATATTACAGTTATGCTTTATCGCCGATTCGGTGTCGGAATTGTGTAATAAACTATTTTGATCATTTACTATGTTTGTCTCTGCGTTTAAATTTGTCCAAAAAATTAAATAAATAACGCAGAATTAAATTTTAAAGAACCCGGTGAACAGAGTGAGCTCACGTGAACATTCCATATTGCCAGAAGTACGGTAAGTAACAGCATCAAACTTAGGGCGGGGCTTCACAGAAAACGTGCACCTACGCGCACGCGATTTTAAATTTATTTTCGAAAGTTCGTTATTGCCGTTTTAAGTGTGCTTAATTTATTTTTTATTCGTTATTAGCCCATTCGTGAGCGTGGGAACTGTAATATAAATTCTATATTAGATGTCGACCCTCCAGCCCGTTAATCCCAAGCCCTTCCTGAACGGCCTCTCTGGCAAGGATGTCGTGTGCAAGTTGAAGTGGGGAATGGAGTACAGAGGTATGCCTTATTTAATGTTAGTTTATTTAACAACTTATAATGTTAGGTGTGCTCGTCTCCGTCGATGGCTACATGAACCTGCAGCTGGCCAACACCGAGGAGTGGATCGACGGAGCCAAGACTGGAAACCTCGGAGAGGTTCTCATCAGGTTTGCTGTTCTTTTCTTTAATTCTATATGTTCTCATCAACAATTTGTTTGCAGATGCAACAACGTCCTATGGATCGGCGGAAAGAATGACGAAGCTAACTAAGTTGCTCCCAGTACATCTTTCAACCCCGCCTGATCTCGCATGATTACCCCGTTTTGATACATCCACATTCTCTCTTTGTTACTACATAATTTTATCCATGTTGTTCATTTCTTCTAAGGTTCATAAACTATTGACTCCTTTTTTTCATCGCATCAGATTTTACCGATTTCGGTGCGCATGTTGACTCAAATAGAAGTGGTTAAATTACACACCGAAGCCATTCAGTGTTCGTTGGATGAGATAACAATTTTGAGGATGGAAAAGGAGTGAGTTGGAATCTATGTTATTGTTATGTAGCTCTTTTACATCTGCATACTCAACGTAGCTTCATATTTATTCCAAATTCAGAGAGGATTGGGGCATCAAGCCAATAAGGTATCATAACATCTACGAGTTGGAAGCTGCAATCGGGCTAATCAGGTCACAATATCATTGTCCGATTTGTTATTTGTATCTGTAACATGCGTTCGATAATACTCTGATGCTAAAACATGCTAAACCGGAAATCGGCAATGTCGCATTTCCTCCAAAATATGTTTCATTTTTTCAGACAGCAAGGGAGAAATCGAAATAGAGGAAGGGAGAATGACGCACGTGTAGCGTAAGTATTTTTTTAGAAAATCAGTTTGTATATGGTAAATGTAGTGGCACCTTTGGCGCCAAGTAGGATTCGTAGTAGGACAAGTGGGATTCATACTGCCCTTCGCTCATTCCATTGTCATCCTCTCGATTCAAAGTAGTGCTTATTAATCCAAATAAATTCATCAGGAATAAGGTGTACGACGATCTAAGTAATCGACACTGTATCACTGCTGAGGGAGGAGCAATGTCGAGAGACAGCTACTTTCAGTTAGTATTTTATTCTTGATTGTGGCATTATATCAGTGCATTACGTAGATAGAATACTCTTCTTGCGTGGGCAGTAGGGTGACGAAAGCGACTCTTCGGATCAGCCCTTGCGAGTCTAGTCAATGGAGTGAGGTTGTAAACCGAGGGGCGTCAGCCACTCGTTTTGTGCGAGTCAAGATCTTCTCAGAGGGGAATTGTAGAATTATGTTTTTATTTTATTGTTAAAATGGCCATTCTATGGAATGCACTGAGTGTGGCAAAATCAATGGTGCGAACAATTCAAAATGTAATGGCGTAGGAGCCAAGAAAACTAGGCACTGGGCTGTGGTTGATGCCAATATTTGAAAATCGGGTGGATCTGAGGCCACCATGAGCTATAACGGGTGGGGTTGTTCACATTTTCGGGTGGGAAAACTTATAGCAGCACTGATGCCCAGTGGGCCCCCGTATGTTACTCATTCTTAGGTCGGGGTTCTACAATATATTGATTTCAGGAACATGAATGAGCTGAATTATCCGGCGGACGAACAGTTCCGGAAGGAATCGCAGATTACTAAGAATAGAGTGGAGAGGGACAGGACAATGAAAATCAAAAGATTAGTAATAGTGGATGTGGTACGTTAGATGTTTTAGATATTAATTCCAAACATTCTGTGTCGGTTTTGCAGAGTACTGATGAATTTGTAATTCCCTGCCGCTTCCCCCATGCAATTGATCTAAAGGAGAAAAATGAAGAAACGCCCATTATGCCTTCCTCCTTCAATAAGATTGAGGAGTTTCTTAAACTTCCGAGGCCAAATCAAGTGTGTAAATTTGCGAATTCTTTGGTCTTTTTGTTCTGTAATTAATGAAGTGTTGTAGCGATGGGCGGATGCAATGGGCGATAGAGTAGAATCAATCGAGGATCTCATAATCACGAGAGCAGTCGAAGCTGCCGCCAAGTTGGAAGGCAACGAATCGTCCATTTGTGTGAGTGAGAGAGAGAGAGAGAGAGAGAGAAGAGATATTCAATGATTGCTGAAACAGAACTGGGTATTACACTCAGAAACCCCGTTCGATTATTTAGAGTAACAGTGAAAATGGAACGATAAATCTACACATTATGGTATGGTTTTCGTTGAATACATTTGGTCAATGGGGGAACTTATCAAAAAAATAGTGTAATCACTATTCGAAAATTGATTGCAGTTTTCGTTCGAAGATCATCCTCCTTCCTTCGATCCGAGAGATAAGAGGAATCCCAAACTTCTACGAACTATCGTTATTGGTGTGTTTTTTTTCTTATATTAAGGGTTTAAAATCTATTGTTCAAGACGTAGCTTTTAATGATGATTATGATTTGTTTGATTGTATGAATTGCAGATGGATGCGCCATGATGAAGCAAGTCAACTTCAGTTTCGAGGTACTATTACTCCTTCTCTTTGATGTATCTCATGGATTGGTTGAAGGTTCCATGGAATCCGACGGGAGGAGCGACCAATATCTTCAAAGGGAATAAAATGCTTGTGATGAAACCATTGATTGAGTTGACGATGCGATTCCTTCTGCAAGGACACAGAGTGAGACTTACACATTATTTCGTTTAATTTGTAATCTATTTTTTTAACATGAAAAAAAGATAATTATAGACTGTAATCATCCTTCCCACCTACTACATGAATCCTGTATTTGCGGGAGTGAGACAGAAGGTGAGGCCTTAAACTTCAAAATGAATCTATATAACATAGATGTTGTCAGGTGGATAACCTGGATGCATTCAATGTTCTCGTTGCAACGGGTCTCGTACAGTTTATTGAGGAAGATACACTTGTTGAGATGCACCATAAATTGTTCGAGGCTAATGAAAAAGTGGGTCCAGTTTTTCTCGCTTACATTTATTTCTTATACAGTGCATAAATTTATGTTGATAATATTTGAGCTCGAAGGCACGTGGGTTTCGACGTGTGATATAGAAAGAATCGTGGAATCTTATAATCGAAATGTGGATAATAATCGACATCGTGTTGAGGTGGGTGTAGTTTCCTTTAATATTATTATATTTTTATCTCATTAATTTGCCATTGGAAATTAATGTACAGGATGGAACTGCGAAGAAGATTGAAATGGCCAAGTTCACTCGTAGACTCACTCCCTTCTTTTTCGATAATAAATTGGTGATTTTTTTGTATATTTCCTGATAAGATGACTGGGGTGTAGAAAGTGGAATGAGTGGTGAATTGGAATTCAGGTGCTCCCTCTTCACATGTCAACTGAGCAGAAGAAACTTCTGTTTAGTGACACACTTATGGAAGTAGATATCGGGGATATCTCTGATGTCGTCAAAATCGCCGAATTTAGTGAGAACCAATTGACGATGGAAGAACAGAGAAGGATTGTGAGTGAATCATTAGTATTTTTATGTTGAAAGATAATACGTCGCTTATTCTGAAAAGAATCAACTTGATTTGCAGTTATCACGGTTGCAAAATCTATTTGACCTTCCTATGAGATTGCTTAGAGGAATGATGCTGTATAGAAGGATTCTGAAGGAGATTGATGAGAATGAAGAAGAGAAGAAGGCATTGGAGGATGTGGCAGCTATACAAGTGAGTATTCACGATACGCAATATTTTGCAAATATATTTCCATACATTCATTTATCCATTTATTAATCATAAATAAACATAAAGGATCTTGACGAGGATGTCCGAAGAGCGTTTGCCATTGATCCAATTTGATCGATGCACGATGACGAATAACTGGTAATCTACTCACATCACAAACTTCTCAATATGTACATTCTTGTCACTATGCTCATCTTATCAATGATATTTATTCACCCCTCGGTAGATTGCCATATTTATACAATTGCCTTCTGTTTGTATTGTGATATATCGGGGTACTGTTTTATGCTTTAAACATTGATAAAACATTGGAATACATTTCGGTGTGGAAGCCACGCATCCTAATATGTGTCGTCCAGTCACTACTAATCCATATTTATCGTACCTTGAAAAATTTTCTAAAGATACGATAGTTATTTCTCTGTATGAGTATCGATTGTTCTCTGTAGTAGTATCTCTTTACTCTCAGAATCGAGGATGGCCTCATCCTCAGTCGGGTCCCCTTCCACTCGTCATGTTTATACCATCGAATGTTCCCTTAGAGTCACTTCTGATTCAACTACCAAAGGAGTCGCACCCATCAATGCGAAGAAAGCACAGATTACGGTAGGAAGGGATGGAAGGAGGTACGGTATCCGTCCTTTCAATGGGGTCACGGTAATTGATTAAGGAAGCTTCTTCTGGTAGTGCATGTGTCTGGCAGTCGATCGATGGAGGTATCGTATCCATTGAGAGAGTGCAAAGTGCATACGAAGGATGTCGTCACGGGGAAGGGAAGTATACACATTCAGAAGAGGTGAGAAGAAAGAATTAGAGTGTCCATTATAGATGGAGTAGACAGTGGAATATTGCTAATTCATTTGATTCAGTGGAGTAATTCTCCATCTATCAAATGCCGCCCCTCGTCTCATTAATATATTCCTCAAATCAATCGAAGCAAAACTTCAATTAATGGAAGCCGATGGGAATACGCAGACGACTCCTCTTAGCAAGGCCAGGTTGGTCATTCCATTGAGTGTCCACTCCCCTGTCATTCCTCCCCCTGCAGATCTCTTCTGATGGAGGGAATACCTCGTGTATTCAATGAACTCTCTCCACTCACAGTGGGAGAGATGAGGAAAGTGAGACAATTGAGAGGATGTCCTATCCCTTCTCCTCTCGCAAAGACTACTCCTGGAGGTATGAAGTTGAAGATGAAGAGAGGGTAGTATTACTCGATTGCAGGAACGAAGAAATTCACAGCAAGCACTCCAACGGGAGGAATGAAGAGAGGCGCACTCAGACCAATTGTCTGTCTCCTGTTCCCATCTGATTCAGTGCTACTCTTTGCATAGATAGATCCAATTGTACATAATGGTTCCCTTTCCCTCAGCAAGAAGATCCTCGTGCTTCTTCTTCCTTCCGTACTCCTCTATCAGGAGAACAGAGATGGATTGTCAGACAAGTTGTCAGTCTCATTTACGATCTATTTTTATATTCTGTATGATACTTAGTATAAATGGCATTTGCAATAATAATTTCAGCCGAATAGGATTATTTGTAGGTGGACATGCGACTGAATGTCTTCTTCACGGGAGCAGCTGGCACAGGGAAGAGTCTCGTCCTGAGACGAATCATCGAGATGCTCCCTGCTGCCACTACCGTAGTCACTGCTGCCACCGGTACTCTAATCGATATTCATTTATTTGATTGAATCTTCTTTCTGTGAAGGAATCGCAGCGTGTCAATTGGGAGGGATCACTCTTCACTCGTTTGCATCGATTGGAGCGAATCCATTGAGTGTAGAGAATGCAGTGAAGATGGTCGAGAGTAAGAAGGTACGAGAGAGAGGGAGGAGAAGGGAGGGAGAGGAGAGGAAGGGTATTGTAGATGGCAGTCAAACAATGGAAGAGCACTACTCATCTAATCATCGATGAGATATCCATGATTGATGGCAATTACTTCACTATTCTCGATCAGGTTCGTTCCCTCTATTAGGAATGAACGACGAAAAGAGTATAAACTGTAGGTTGGTCGTCGTATTCGTCGATCAGATGATCCATTTGGGGGAATTCAATTGATTGTTACTGGAGATTTCCTCCAATTACCTCCCGTGAAGAAAAGAGACGAAGTGAAACAGTTTGCATTCGAGGTATCATTACATTCTCTCTAGTTCTCGACTGATCTTTGATCTCTGGCAGAGTCCATCATGGAAAGAGTGTCTACACAAGACGATGGTATTGAGAGAAGTGAGAAGACAAGAGGGAGACGACTCATTCGTCAATATCCTCCAACAGATTAGAATGGGAAAGTGAGTACTATCCCTCTTCCTTCCCTCCCTCATGGAGATGGAATTGCAGATGTGATATTCTATCGGAGAGAGCTCTACTCGAATCAAAGGGGAATGAATTGGAAGGAAATGGAGTGATTCCCACTAGATTGTGTACTCATACTGCTGATGCAGAGTGTATTAATGATCAGAAACTGAAGGAATTGAAAGGTTTTAGAATTGATGTGATAAGACGGAATGTAGTAGATTGATTGCAGAGGAAGAGAGAGTATTCGAGGCAGATGACTCTCAATGTATTCCCGATTCGATGAAGACTGTCGTTCCAGATAGAATCATTCTCAAGAAGGGAGCACAGGTAGGGAGAGGGAATAGTGAGGTGTGGAGTGGTTCCTTCCCTTCAGGTTATGCTAACAGCCAATCTTGATCTCTCTCGTCAATTATCGAATGGATCGAGAGGAGTTATCGATGGATTCTCTGAGAAGAAATGGCCATTGGTTAAGTTTATGGCAACGAATGAAATCGTCGAGGTGAGCAATATTTATTTCGAAATTTGAGGGTTGAAGTAGATGCTGATTCACTCCAATTTCATCTTGTCGTGGTAGTAAATCGCCCTTGTTATTCCAATTAGAGTGGATAGTTGTAGATGAGAGAAACATTCTTGAGAGAGAGGAGATAGTGCGGTGCAAGTTTGGAAATTAGTCATGTGGTGATAGATAGGAATGCGAGGAATGTTGAATAATACCGTCTATCCTACTACCGTATTCTTTCTCTCAATAAAGATACGGTACTCTTCAGATAATTCCTCATCGATTCCACATTCGTCTTCCCCATCTAGAGGATGCAACTGCTATTCGTAATCAGATTCCTCTCCAATTAGCATGGGCTATTTCCATTCACAAGAGTCAAGGACTTACTCTGGATGCAGTGCAAGTGTCACTGTCGAGGTACGATGGAGGGAGAGAGATGAGGGGAGAGATGCTTTCAGAGTGTTCGAGGAGGGACAAGCATACGTCGCTCTCTCTCGAGCAAGGAGTCTATCCAGTCTCAGAGTACTCGACTTCCATCTATCTGCCATTAGAGCCAATCAGAAGGTGATCAATATATTCCCTTACTCGATTCATTCCTTCCTTCAGGTGGTTGCCTACTACACGAAACTGTTGACTCAGCCAGAAGAGGACGACGACTTCGTCATATTCAAGAGAAGGAGAATCTGATTCCCCCCCCTCCTCTCACTCAGCTATCCTTGTTCCATCCATTGTGATTACTTATCTATCTTTGCTAGTTTAATATTTGTAAGTAAGCTAGTTTCGTATCTGTGCATATTCTTCTTTCTATTCTTTCTCACTTTTCACTTTCCCCTCGTATCTCTCCTTGGTTATCCCCATAAGCTGGAAGCATTATCCATCCCCCCCCCCCTTCAATATCCTCTATCTCCTCTCTCCATATCACTTCTTTTTCGATGCTTCCGTTAATTTCCTCTTATCCGCCGTTCCACCCATTCGAGCTTCCCTTCTCCCCTTCCCTCTACTTTTTTGGTTTCTCTTCACTTGATCTCCAACTTCACGCATCACATTCCTTTCCCCTCAATAGACCCCTCTCCTCCTCTCCTCTCACTCTCTCCTTCTCCCACACTCTATCGATGGTAGATCAGTGAAGATTCCCTTCTCCTTATCATGTGATAGGTGATGAGTAAGTTATTGATACTACGGGCAGTATCTCTCCCTCTCTCCCTCACTCAACAATACAACAATCAACTAATTGACCATCTCTTTCATTCTCTTCATTGTCTTTCTCTCTCGTGAGTTCACGATAAATGATTGTGATCTCAAGTGGAAGGAAACTACACAACCAATGGTCACAGACCCATTCAAATATATGAACCGAGGGGAAGGATCAAAGATCAAATGGGAAGAAACGGTTGTAGATGGGAGAGAAGGAAGAAGAGGATAAATGGAAGAATCTCAGATGCGTGAATTGTGGAGTGGAAGCACCCTCTTTGTATAGAAGATTCTCAAAGGAGATCATCAGACTAACTCCCTGTGTACGGCATTGCCCTATTGCTCAACTTATACATACCATAATACCTACAGTACCACTTCAGGAGTGTTGTGGCGAGGCAGTCGATAAGTACGTGGAATACGATATCGTACTTATCGTAATCCATCTCGTCCTACTGTATCTTCCCGCCTACAGACACATTGTGCACAACACACGATACAAGGTACGGTAACGAAGGATACTGCATTGATATGAGATTCGTGTGCAGGTGTATCCTCGACTTGCGTTTCTATTTATTCTATGCATGGCTTTCGATCGATGGTACCAACGGGAAAGATCGGGTCTAGAGTCAATTCTCGATCTAGAATACGGGTATTCGACTGATGAATCATCGTATATCCATCTTCTAATTCCAGATTCTACGAGTGTTTCTTTCTGAGTCTTCTCCAAATGGGTCTCTTCCTCTTCTTCTCTCTTCTTGTTGCTCACTTCTCTTCATTCACAAGAGAACAACTTATTCTCACTGCCAACTCAGTCATCCTTGGATATTTCGGTAATCATACCCAACTTCGCTCCCGATTATCGATCGTTCTTTCAGGATCCGTGGCTACGGTAGTGTGTATAGTGTATGGAGTGAGGGAGACTCTCTACTACCGTATCCTCATGCTAGTCTTCTTATACGCATCTCAAATTCAAGTCCATCGAGGTACGGTAGAATGATTAAGATGGGAGGGATTCACTTCTTCCAGCTCTCTTCCCTTCTCATTCGCTTCTCTTCACATCATCTTCAGTGATAATCGGGAAGAGTCTTTCCCTCTTCATTCCATCTCTCATCCAATGATAAACATCCATCTCATCCATCATTGAATCCACTTCAATCACACATTAGCTGTCGTCCAATGAGAAGTAGAGAAGAGTGTAGAAGGAATATGAACAAAT
>LS506675.1:1645821-1656828 GCA_900490845.1 Pristionchus japonicus
ATTTCGGATGCCTGTCATATTTGTGCCCATAAGCGGTTCATGACCGCGCTTTTACCTCAATGTTCTACTAGACACACTCCTCTTATGAGCCAAAAATTGATTTCAGTGTGCAGTATGGGATATAATGTGATGACTCCGGCAAAGGAAGTGGATGCGTTTGGAGAAGCCTTCGGAAGGGTGAGTGCTTTATTCCTAGTATTAGCCAATCGTATTATTATGACATTCGATTTCTACTACAATTTCACCGTCCCTTTAACATTTATTTATGTTATCTAATGTGAGTACCTGTTTCGTCCAGAATTACAAACTTTAGCTTTGAAACTCAATCCGGTGCGATTAAAAGTTTGGCACTTTCCTAGTTCGTAACCCCTTTTCCTTTCCTCATGGATTTTGTGCAAACATTCTTAGGCTGATTAGGTCGCTTAGGCTTATTGTTAGGCTTAGGTTGCTTAGGTATAGGCTGAATGCAAGATTGCTTTGGCGCAGTTTTAACCTTAGCCTTAACCTCGGGTCGCCCCTCTGTAATAGAAGGGGGCGGGGCTTGGTTACAAACTAGGAAAGTTTCAAAAGTTTTTTGAAGTTAACAAAGTGATTGTCCTTGCTCCCTCCCGTTCTCCCCTTCTCCCTTCTCTGCGCGTCATAATTGTAAGTGTACGGTGGTTTGGCGATTATTGAATTTGTACGATCAGGACCTAACTTTTTTTTGTTTATGTTTCCAAAATATTTAGCACAACAGATATTTATAATTGAGGCGGAGCTTCATAATCTCACTTTGCCACGCTCTCACTAACTTTCCCGCCAAAAGTGTGGTTAGGATAGAATGGGCGTCTCTGTTTCTCTAATCCCTCCCACTTGTGCCTCATCTCTCATTCTCCCTCCCTTCCCTTCTTCTCTCTCCTTCTCTCTCATACAGTCTATTCGAATGAGTCCTCCCTCTTCAACTCATCCTCTCCTCACTTCCAGTTGTTCTCTTCTCCGATATCGCTGATATTGTGCTGAACAACGTGAACTGAGACCAGGTCAGAGACTCCAGCCATTATTTTTTGTTTCTGAACTTCTTAGGGTACATTTTTATTTCTGCTAGTACATGCATAATTTCAGATGAATGTGATGAGAAGACCAGTTAGAAGAGTTCTGTTCGAGAGGAATACAAGAGAGGAAAGAGGGAAGTTGAAGATAATCAAGATGGATAAGGAGAATCACTTTTATATCGGGACTCCGATCCAGATGAGGAATGAGTAATCTTTTTTTTACCCGTTTCCTGCCCTCTGTCGCCCTCCTTTCTCTCCCTATTCTAATCCAATTCCATCGTGCAATGCACTTTTTCATTCAATACTGTACGTAGACCAGGAGATAGATATTCTATAGTACGATTAGATGTATCATCACTTGCAATTCTGTGATAGGTGTTTCACTTTGATCTCTTTGTTAATTCAGGTAGTCAATCACTCCCCGTGTCCATCTCGTTTTTCGTGTTTCACTGCTAGTACGGTCTCCATTCTCCCAAATTCGCATGTTCACGCATAAAGCCCTTGGCTGTTGTATTTATTTATTTGAATGCCATGGTCTAGTTGGTTTTCATCCAACTCGTATATCTATTTTAAGGCTACATTTCGGAGGTTACAGGCGAACGATATGTTTCAGTTACTTGTGTACTCTCCTCTCAATCTCGTCAAAATGAGCTCTCCGAATGCCGTGGTGAAGAGAGGACGTGGACGTCCCCCTAAGAACCCCGCTGCTGCCAAGGCTGTCGCTGCTGCTGCTGATGTGAGTAGAGAGGGAGGGGGGGGATGGGAGTGAACTCTCCATTCCAGCCCGATACGGCTGCTCCTCCTGCGAAGAGAGGCCGTCCCGCCAAGGCTGCGCCCAAGAATGACTCTGCTGTGAGGAATTACGATTATTTTTCTTAAAAGAGAGAGAAAGCTGTGTAGTTGGAAATGGGGAGACTTATAGTTGAACTGTCGATGATTGATTAATTGCAGTCGACCTCTTCCTCTGTGGAGAAGGCATCTGCGTCGCCTGCCAAGGTAAGAGAGTGAAGGGGGAGGGAGGAAGAGAGTGATGGATGCATCTACAGGCTTCCCCCAAGAAGGCGGGTCGTCCCCCTAAGGGAGGTGCATCTACTGCTTCTTCCTCTGCTTCCACTACTAAGTCTCCCTCTGCTTCTCCCAAAAAGAGAGGACGTCCTGCTGGTACGACGAAGAAGACTTCGCCCAAGAAGGCGCCCGCTACTCCCAAGGTGAGAGAGAGAGAGAGGCAGATGAGATCCCCTCCCATTGCAGTCGCCTGCTGCTGCCGGTGGTGAGAAGAGAGGAAGAGGAAGACCCAGAAAGAACCCCGTTGTCTAAAAGACGCTGCGTCATACCTCACGCTTAACCTCCATTTCAGTAATTATTACGGTAGATTGGATAAGTATTGATTGAAACACGCTGTTCATAAGCTAACTAGTTTATTCGTAGTGGTTAGTATGCCTGGTTTCTTATCCAATCACCCAATCTACCTCCTTATTCTATTGGCAGCTACTGCATCCACTCCGTAATCCCTCTATCCAATGTACTCCTTTTATCTCCATGTTATTCCTCTTCTCCTTCTGTCCATCTCTACTCACTTCCACATCGATCTCTGCTAAGTTATGCATTGATTCGTTCCATATTCCTCACTTTGGCACCATTTGTTGATAAAGTTTCATCCAACACGATATAAATGCTCAGCCTGAGAAGGTTAATTAGCCTTACATTATATTTTACACGTAATAATTGACTGGTGGAGAATATCAAAGTTGGCAGGATGCCTCGGCATAAATGTATCCAGACCAGGATCGAGGCAGCACGCACTGTGAGAGATGTATGTTGATGGTCGAGTTCGGGATTTTAGGATGTGGGGAGGGGGTTACCACTTACATTATTGGAAGGGATAATATTTGCCTCAGATCTTGTCTCGATTCGAATCTCTGGACTGCAATCATCCGAAACTCCGATCATTATGCGCCCTTCTCTACTGCATTGCCAATGATGAGCCCAAGGCTGTACTGTGACCAATTTGATATGTATTGAATGGCCATTTAATGATTGCAGAGCTACAAACACAAAATGATGGAAGTGAGGAAATACGATGAGAATGAATGTGAAGATTATGAGAAGAGTGCGCCTTCCATTGTTAGTTATTATTAATGATTGGAAGGGAATGGAATGGTAATCTTGCAGATAGTTGATTCTCTCTCTGATCTCGTTACGATGGCATTCGAAGTACTCATTCAGGTTAGTCCCACCCTCTCCATATTTATGTAATCGGTCTATTCATAGAAATTACCCGATAATGATCCGAATTCTGAATCTCAGCCAGAAGAGAGGTATCCATACATATTTTTCTCTGTGTTTGTGTTTTTTTTATCAATATGAATTAGTTATCTGGAAAAAGTATTTCAGAGCTATTATTGCGGGTATACGCATAAAGAAGGAGATTTTTGATGTCGAGAGGATGATGTTGGTGCGTTTTCGCACATTCTTTTATAATTAATTAAGTTATTTCATTTATTCAAAATATTAGTTGCAGTCAGATGAAGAAGTTCATTTGCGAGAATCAGAATTAAAGAAAATGGAAGAAAATAATGCCTCCGTTGAATTGAAAGAAAAGGAACGAATTAGAAAAGGTATGATAGATAAAGGTATATCTCATCCAATTATATGTCTCTTTCTAGCTAACTATCGAATGAGACAGAAGGAAGAATTAAAGAGATTGGAAGAAGTGAAGAAAAGAATGGAAGAGGAGGCGAATGAAGTTGCAATGAATGAGATGGAAGAAGACAATGAGATAGGACAATCGAATGGAATCAAGAGTGAACCTATCGATGATGAATATCCAGATGAAATGAATCCAACTGAGCGAATACTTGATCTGTGAGTTTCTTTCATTCAAAAACATGATGAACGTGGTATACAATAGTGCAATGTATTTTGCTATTCTCATTATCTAAACCGATAACAAAGTGGTGGAATGGGGAATTGCTTCCCGATTGACTCGTTACTTTGTAGATGCCAGCCTCAACCTTCTACTAGCAGAGTAAAGGAAGAACCTATCGATGAAGAGGATATCAAGGAAGTTGTGAGTGTTCTCTGCCAGCTGAACGGAATTAATATTATCGTCCTTCGAATGCCTTCGATGTTCTTATTTAAAGGAGCCATCTAACTTCATGACTCGAACTCGTGCTAGAATGGAGCGATTGGGAAGGATGAATGGAGTAATCGATGGAAGAGGAGGGGGAGGGGGAGGGGGAGGAGGGGGAATAGTCGGAGGAACGGCTGTTATCAAAGGAGTTAAAAGAGTTCATTCCAATGCATTCGATCCAATCATTACCGTGAGTAATTGACTTCTATTGTGTGTCAATAATAGTTGATCTTCGCAGAACGATGATACGACGAAAAGACCATTCCCTTCATATTGTCCTCCTCCCAATTCATTCAAACACTCTACAAACAGACCTGGTGCATCTCTACTCAAAAGTCGACTGTGAGTCTATTCGAGGGTCCATTTGAGAACTCACTTGGCCAGTCCATTCGTACTAATGATAGTTTGCAGTGAGCGACTTCAGACGGATACAATCTCTCCTCCATCTTCATCTGAACCAACTCTGACTCTTCGATCGATACTCCAATCTGAGATTCCATCCCATTCTGTTGTTCCCAATTCTGATCGAAGAAGGAGAAGACAACCTGAAGATTCGGATAGTTATTGATAGTACAGTTATGCGAATAGTGATACGATAGTGTGGTAATAGTTATATATTATAATATTGATACGAGTACGAATTGAGTCGATGAAATGTTCTTCTCCACTCCAATAGTGGTCTCATCAACCTTGCAATTCCCCTCTCCTTCCTCATCTAATTCATTATTCTCCTCTCTTCTCTTTCACTTCTCTTCGAGTTTTCCCACTAATTTTCTCCCCTATTCAATTCTTACTACTGTACAATTATTAGAAAGTTCGATTTTTTCCACTGAATAATAAATCAAAATATATTTTCATATTTTTACAATTATTTGAATTCGGTGTACATCCGAGATCTCATACCTAATCTGTGTTATGATTTGTTCTTATGCCAGTAGCATGGTAGAATCTCATGGGAATGTGAGAGAGAAGGGGGGAGGGGAGGGGTAGTCTTTGTGAGTGAGAAAGAGGGTTATCAGAATTCTTCCCTTCTTCGTCTGTCACTTCTTTCTTCCCACTAGTATTCGATTGTCCATTTAGACGGCAGTCTCTTCTTTCTTCTCCTCTACTCACTCTCTTTATCATGCGAATATTGGAAAGATAGGCAAATGTTAGCATTTGCTGCCATCTCTTTCTGTAGAATGTGTTTCCTTTCTCATAAGAACCAAGCGTTTATTTTCTTTGTGAATTGATAGGTATATTTGCAAAATTAGGTGAGCACTCTTCTCCACTTTTCTTTTTTTCTACCTTTTCCCATGTCTTTCACATTCTGCATTCTTCTCTATAGCCACCTCAACTCCTCCATCCCTTCTGTCTCTTTTTCAGCAGCCTTCCTCCCCCTTCTCCTCCTCCTCCTCCTCCTCCTTCTCCTCCTTCTCCTCCTCCTCCTCCTCCTCCTCATCATCTCTCAATCTCAATCTCACAGTGAGTATTGGTGTCTCATCGACGTAGATGGAATGGAAAATGGAGACCTTCCTGTGTGTTCCATCACCCTTTCTGTCCTCTCTCTCTCCCTCTCCCTCCCCTCCCCTTCCTTCTTCCTTCCTTCTCCTCTCTCATTTCTCTTCTTCTCGTCATCACAATGATTCTCCCTCCTTATTCTCCATTTTCACCTCCATCTTTCTATTATTACAACTCATTTCTTCTCTTCCTCTTGAATGAACTACTCCTCTATTGGCTCCTCATTTCTCACTTCTTCCTTCTTCTATCCACCTCATTCCCCTCATTCGCCTCTTCTTCTCTCATTCTGTCACTTTTTGCCTTCTTCTCACATTCTCTCAATGACAAGATATCCTGTAATCTCCATCCCCCTCTCCTCTCCTCTCCCTCTCATCTTTCCCTCTCTTCCATTTCCCTTAATTCTCTAATGCCGTTTGCCAATCTTTTCCCTTTCCTGCTGTCAGATCATTTCTCTTCATTGGTATCTCGCCCTTGTATCTCACCTGTGATCTCTCCATTTCCATCATCCTTCCATCGCAACACCCCCCCCCCTCCTCCTCCTCCTCTCTTCTTCCTCTCTTGTATTCTCTACACACTACTCTTTCCCCGTACTTCCGTTATCTCTCATTGCATACATGGGTATATACTTCGAATGTCTTCCTTCTCTCTCCCTCTCTCTCCACCTACCTCTGTTCTTCTCCCCTTCAATGATGTTCACTTCTCTCACTCTCTCCACTCATTCCGTTCTCTTCCTTCCTTCCTTCCATGAGTAATCGGGGGAATTGGGTATAGATATGGATAGGAATGCGCAAACTCTTTCTCTTCTCCTCGAGTTAGCAAAGGATTCTCTTCCTCTCTCACCATTCAACACTCTTCTTCCTCTCTCTTTTCAGAGGTTGAACCCTCTCGAAGTGAGAGTGGACCTCACCCTTCCAAATGGAATAAAAGGGAAGTCTCTTCTTCCTCTTTCCTCCTCAGATTCTAACTATGCCTTCTCTTTTCATTTCTTTGCTCATGATTCCTATCCCCACGTCTTCTGATGATGAGAGATTGTGAGGGAGAGAGACGGAGAAGAAGAGAGAATGAGGACGGTTCGGAGAGAGAAGAAAGAAGAGAGACGGAGAGACAGGAAGTAAATGAGAGAGAGACCACCTGGACTAGACTAGACGAGGGAATGGAGGGAGAACGACGTTCAGATTGGTAGATCAGAAGATGGGAAGGAGAGAATGGAATGGATGAGGGGATTGGGAGTGTAGTCTCTCATTGTGTTCTTCCCAAGGGAGAGAAGAGGGAAGAGGGAGAGGAGAGGGCACAGACGAAAAAGGAGAACGTTTTCCCCCTGTTGAGAGAGGTGAAGAGGAGTGACTAAGAAGGGAGAGAGACGAGAGACATCAATAATTCTGAATCGTGCCTTCCTTTGTTGATTAGTTACCTTGATCACTTGATGAGTCCATCGGTTCAACTGTACACACTCATCGTGCTTATCATTGTTCATCCGCAATCTCTTCGTTCTCAATCACTTCCTAATCAGTTCTTTCCTTTGCAGTCCCCTATCCTATCATCATCATCATCGTCATCTCTCCCTCCCTCCCTCTCTCTCTCTCTCGATTAGATGTCATTCTCTCGACATCCTCGATCTCCTTCAATGGGGATTTATTCCCCCGTAAGGAATGGAGGAATCAATGGAGGCCACTCTTCCATCCCCCATTCACATTCTACTGATGTTTCGTGAGTATAACCATTTATTGATCTTTGATCTTTACTTAAATTAGTTGGTAATGATTCAAACACAATTCATTCTTTCCTCGTTCTTGTCCGTGCACGATCTAACCATTTCTTCCCTTCATCAGTCTCATCCTAACAGTCTCTTTCTCCATTTCTTAGTGATGATGAAATATGGATAGTAGAGTGAGTGTAATCAGAGTCTCATCGTGGCCTCATCCCTCTCCGTCGACTCTCACTCCATCTGGAATGGACTACGGTAGACACCCGCCTACCAATCGTGTCTATATCCCGAGGTACGGTAGTCTAGTAGTAGTCGATGGTGTGCATGGTACGTGCAGTAGTCGCAGCTAACGAATTCGACGTTTACGATAACACCGTATGATGGAATGTAAACTAATAGAGTTGTGTTGATCCTAACTAACAATTCTAACCATTCCTCCACTGCGATCAAATTGCTTGCAGTGGAATTACGTAGTTAGCCACAGATATTCTTTCCTATTTTGATTATGTTATCATCAACAAATTGATTGCAGAGGCGTTCGTGTGATGAGAGAAGAGATGGAATTCGAACGATTGACATATGGAGGAGATGACGAAAATAGAGATGAAAAGAGGGAATTCATCCAAGTAAGAATCATTTGTTCACTCATTTTACATACCTGTCGGTGAAAAAACCGGATATTTCGTTACTAACAATTGTGACACTTATGCTTGAGAAAAAAATATGAATGAATATGAGTGGTTGTAGTTGTGCTTCTCTAATATTTTAATACAAGCGTGTATAATCAGGAGACGGATATACTGGGAGACGATTCATCCTCTGGAGGAGAGGATGCAAGAAGAGAAAATGGAGAGAGAAGAGAATTACGATCGAATACTAGTTAGTTTACTATCTATACTATTATGTTTATATTCTAATTATAATGCGCAAAATAAGGGATATTCTACCATTCTCAACATAATAGAAATAAGTCTGTAGGGAGAATGAACACAAAAGAATAGTTTATAAGGTTGAAATGGGTTATGAGCAGAAGGAAAATGTAGACGGACGGAGATAGACGGAGAGAGTGAGTTGACCACCCTTTCTATTCGTCCCTTTCCATACTCTAATCACTACATTATTCATATGGATCTCATATTGCACAGACAGGATAGAATCCTCATCCAGATTCCTTCCCAGTTTCTTCCCTTCTTCCCTCTCTTCTCTCTCTCTCTCTCTCCTCCTTCTTCCTTCCTATTCTTCCCTCATCCTCTCTCTCTCTATACAGTACTCGATCTCATCTTCCACCTTCTTCGTCTCCATTCCTAACCAGGTCTCTTCTTCTTCTTCTCCTCCTCCCTTCCTCTTCCCTTCCCTCCCCCAGTTCACTGACTTCTCACTTCCCACATGTTCACCCCTCCTTCCCTCTTCCCCTTATTGTATCTTTTCCTCTCTCTGGTCTTACAGTTTGATTTTCCCTTACAAAAATGAAATTGCTACTGCTTTGCTGAGATACCGTGTGAATATTCAGTGTGGAACGATCTTCGATCACATTTTGAGTCTCATTCTCACAGTTCCCCCTCTATCTCCTCCTTCTACCATCTTCCTTTCTTGATTATCCTTCTCCTCATTATTCTACTCGAGATATATCTCCATTCCTCATGCAATTCGAAGCATCCACGTGTTTTCACTTCTTTTTTTGTTACGAATACAAAATGATGTAGTAAGAGTAGGGAAAGAGTGAATGAATGAGTGTTGAGCCCTCCTTTGCAATGACCATATATGGCTTCATTTCCTCCTCCCCTCCCCTCTCCCCTTCCTCTCCCCTTCCTCTCCTTCCTCCTCTCCTCCCATAAGGTAGACTAGTATCTCTCCACCGTCCATCTCATCCTTCCATTCACTCTTTCCCTTCTCTTCTCCTTCTTCAATCGTCCATCCAATTGTTTCAATCCTCAATGTGTCTCTTCCTTCTTCTCCTCCTTCTCCTTCTTCTCCTTCACTGTCTTCTTCATTCCATCCCTTGTGTCCCTTCTCATTTGCCGTCTCTTATTGCTTCCACTCTCACCATTTCTCTCTTCTATCAGTCTCATTCTCTGTCTTTCTCTTCTCTCTTCTTTCTCATCAGCAGGGAGGAGAATGATCACTGATTGATAAGCATCTCCATCCACTTCACCCACCCCCCCCCTCTCCCCCCTCTCCCCCTCCTCCCTCTCCCTTCCTAATTGGATGATCATAGTTGCCATGGATGGAATCCCCTTTCCTCTCTTCATATTTTCATCCTCTCATTCGTCGAGAGAGAGAGAGAAGGGGGAAAGGCACTTGTGGATATTGTATTCTTATCCTTCTCGCACTCACAACTGCCTCCACACATTTTAATCATCGTTTCAAGGCAAATGCGCCATTATGAGATTACTGACGAAGTTGATAGAGGAAGTTATTGTGCGAGAGAGAGAGAGGGAATGAGAGAGCCTTTCCATGTATTGTATACAGTCCAGAATATGCGTAGTTAGTGTGAATTGACTTCCTGATTCATCAACCTCTCACTTCATCTCCCCTCCCCTTCCCTCCTTCTCTCAATCTGCAACCAATATGCATAGGGTGGGTATTCACCCTCTCTCCCCTTCATGACTTCTCTACTTTTCTCACATTAATCGAGTCTCGATTCAATCGCCTTCTTTGGTCAATATCTCTCTCGCATCCTCAGTATTCCTTCTCTGGAATCGTCATATTTGTCCATCGATCTCCATCCTCCTCCTTGCAGAATATGCTTCACTCCTCTCCCTCCTGTTCCTCCTCTTCATCATCAACCTCTCTCTGTGATTCTTCCTCTTCTCCTCCCCCTCCTCCTCCTCCTCATCTCACTCCCTCTCCCTCTCCCCCCTCTCCCCCCTCTCCCATCCACACCTTCCCTCTCTCCCTCAATGCTCCTCCAACTCCGATCATCCTCCGTCGTACTCAATCAACTCGTCCCTCTCCCTCTCCTTCTTCATCTCCTCGTCCTCTTCCTCCTCCAATCACAAATCGATCGTCTTATCCTCTCTCGATCTCTCGTCCTCGATCCTTCATCCTTCCTCATATCTACATGGAAGATGAGAGCGAGGAGGAAGAGAGAGGCCTCTCTCCTCTTCCTCTCGTAAGGAAGATGTCGAATAGAGTGAGGAAACATCTGGAGTCCACTCTATCTGATCCACTCAAGAGGAAAGCGAGTGCAGTGAGGGAAGAGATGAGAGAGGGAAGGAAGAGGATCGAGACCCTCTCTAATCGATTGAGTCTACCCAGATTCCTCCAGAATAGAACAAGAGAAGGTGATTGACAACGGATACGATTCATTGCTAGATTGGTTTGTGGAGGGTCTACGAGATTAGTGAAGGGATGGGCAAGTTGAGGGTGATCATTCTGGACGAAATGCAATGAGAAGAGCGGTCGAGCGATGGCTGGGTCTAAAGTCGATTAGAAGGAAAGAAGAGGAAGAGAAGAGTTATGGTTAGTGAATGGTCAGATGAGGAATGCATGAATTGCAGGAGACGAAGATGATTGGACGAGTGAAGAAGACATCGACGATCCCGAATTCAGAGATCTCGTCGAGAGAGAACAGATTGTTGAGAAGTATGATAAGGTGAGCGGAGGGGGGAGGGGGGGGGAGGAGAAGGAGTGAATGG
>LS506675.1:1662464-1694150 GCA_900490845.1 Pristionchus japonicus
AATGCGGAGGAGCGAAGTGTCAATGCAAGGATGGATTCGCTCGTCATCAAGGAAAGTGCATCGATGTGAGAAAGTGTCCCTGATTCATCAGAGGAGAATCCAATCATAGAGACATGATAAATATTTAATCTGCCTTTGCCAATCGCTCATGACATATCACTTGTTCAAGAAAAATCAAGACAGAGGGAAGGTGAAACAGAAGAAAGACGAACATCGCATTTCCATGATACATCATATGGGCCATTCATTCATCGTTTGACATTTTGCACATTAGGTTGAATAAAGTTATTCATAAAAGTGGAAATTATGAATCACAACAGCCAAAGGGATGAACAATGCAACTCCTTCATACCAGATAATGAAATGGTAATGGCCGATTTGCATACAATGAGATGGAGATGAATGTTCATGAGAACAATTCAGTCTCATTCCTCTCTCTTTCTCTCTCGAATATGGGTCGTTTCTCTCTAAATGGATCTCGTGGATTCTATTCCTTCCAACACGATCCTCTTCCTTCCACTCTTCCTACTACTGGAATTCCTCACAGGTAATCCATCCCGTTCTCCTCTCATCCTCTTCCCTTCCAGACCCTATCCATCCTCTTCTCCTTCCTTCTCTTGTCTTTCCTTCCGATCCAAGATCCTCTCTATCCTTCAACTTATCCTCATTTCCTGCTCTACAACTGTCTTCACTATGCGATTCGTAAGTTCCTTCGATTTCCCCTCGTGACTACAGTACTCCTTGTTGCAGTATGTCTAATCAGTTCTCAATTCCAGATGTCAGATGAGTCAACAGATTATCTCTACGCCTGCTTCACTGTCATTTTCCCTCTTCCGAGTATAGCAGTTGTGTGGATGATTATGAGGTGAGTGAAAGATCAAAGATCATTCATCCCTTCTCTTCTCAGATGCGAATATTCGTCTGGTCGTCTTCTCTCTTCTCGTTCTCGTGATTCTTCCATGCTTCTTTCTCTTCTTTCCTTCGCTTTTCTCATCACTTCTCTTCTTCTCTTCATCCATCAAGATTTCAGTACAGAGAAAGGAAAGGAACGACCACTTCTCAGTCGATTGACCAAGGTATTCCTCCCCTACCCTCCTCCCCCCTCTGATCATTCTCTCCCATTAAGGATCTTCTCTTCTACGGTCTAACTTCTCTTCTCTATCTCCTCTGCACTTCTACTTTCTCCTCCCTTCATTCCCACTACAATAATCTCGTCTTCTCTACTCTGAGAACGAGAAACACTCTTGCGAATAGAATGACTTCAGGTCGATAGAAAGACCATTCTCTGTTGTATGATTCCCAATACAATTCCGTGTACTATGCGAATGTTAGATTGCAATGAATAAAGCAAAGTTAAGAACTACGGAATAACCAGTTTTCCTCACACAAAACATGCACATTTTTTGCAATAATTCTGCAATTTTGCACATGTTCGAAATTGATATCATTCCTTCTCTCGCAATGTACATAATACCTATTTACTAGGGATGGAGATTGAAAGTCAAAGGTAACGAGAGCGTTATTAATGTATCTGTATGAGCTGTCCCGTCCATCATTGCCTCTCTTTGAAAGGGGAATACTTTATACAACTCGTATGTACAGACTACTCGTAAGTGACTATTCAGACAGGGATCATCTGCAGTTTGTTTGGTTTGGGAAGGAAGATTGATCCTTCGATGGGACTCATATCAAGAGGAGCATCTTTGGGAGGAAGAATCCGATACTTCTGGATGATGGAAGCCAGTCCGAGGAACAATTCCATTCTGGCCAATCCCTCTCCTGCACACATTCTCTTCCCCATCGAGAATGGAATCACGTGCTCCAGAGTCTCCTGACAAGGAAAAACGTTGTATATAACCCCCAATCTCTTTAGAATCTCGATCATTGAAGCGATCTTACCCTATTGGGAGTCTTTTCATCCTTCATGAGGAATCTCTCTGGCTTGAACTCATCAGCATCTTCAAATATCTCTCCTCTCTTCATAACATTATATATCTGAGCCATGATGAGAGTATCATTCGGAATGGAATGACCATCGACCTGGAAGAGGAATCAACTATCGATTGGATTCTCGATTGACTTCTTCTCACCTTCGTATCATTCACAGTTCGATGGACGACATTGAGAGGGAGGATATTCGCCATTCTCTGTAGTTCATTCACGGCAGCTGAAGTGTATGGCATATTCATTCTCTCGTTCATTGTGATATCTCCGTCCTTTCCGAGTACTGAGTGAATCTCAGCACGAATCTTGTCCTGAGAAGAAACATTTTACCATTTGCCGATGGAGTTTCTGATATTAACCTGTACTCTCAAGTTGTTAGCCATATGGAGCATGGCCCATCTGAGAGTAGTCGAAGTTGTTTCCATTCCCGCAAGGAAGAAATCACTGCACACGTTGACCATCTGATCCTCACTGAAACGAGTTATTCATCAATCTTCTAGTGTTGTTCTAGTTGAACTTCGATGAAGTTCACTGTTCCCTAGACCAGAGTCTGATTCGATTACCAATTCAGTGATGCGAACTCTCTTCGGTCAAATGATGGAGGAAAACATAACAGTGGACGATGATTTGAATGAAAATAAAGAAGAGAACTGACGTGAGATAGTCGTTCTTGTCCATTCTCTGCATATAAGCATGGACGAAGCACTGGGGTTCGTCCCCGTCAGTGAACGTCTTCTCACATCGACGGACGTCCTCACGAACATGATCGAGGAGCTGAAGAGAGAGAGGAGGATGAGATGCGGATCCTTGTACACACTCACAGTCTCAACATTGGCCTTGTATTGTCCCTTTCCTAGCCATCCAATCAC
The DNA here is from genome assembly GCA_900490845.1 of Pristionchus japonicus. Classification (NCBI taxonomy): domain Eukaryota; kingdom Metazoa; phylum Nematoda; class Chromadorea; order Rhabditida; family Neodiplogasteridae; genus Pristionchus; species Pristionchus japonicus. The sequence continues at coordinate 1,665,278 of LS506675.1, forward strand.
TGGGAATCGAGCGAGGAATGGGAATTGCATCACGACGAATACGAGAAGATTCTTGCGCATGTCTTCGATCTGATGAAAAGAATTGTGATGACTGTGTACTTGTTACTCGGAATGTCTCCGATTGTTCCGATTGAGGCAGTGTCTGTTCACTACTAACCTGCGAAGCCAGTTTATCCGAGTAGTCCATCAATCTCTTGCAGTCTTTGAAGTTGTAATGATACCCGAAGAGAACTTCATTGACGACATTCGCAACGAGAATCTGGAGGAACCAATTTATGGGATTCCTTCTTCACAGTTTATATAATTAGTCATTTCTCAAAAGCTAATCGAATTAGTATTCCTCCTCCCTGTCCCTGATATCCCATCCTCCCACTCCTCCACTCTCCCCCTCCCTCTCTCCTCTCTCTCACCTGCAACGGCCATCTGAAGTCGACGGCGCTTTTGTCTTCGATACTCTCCAGATGTTTCATGCACTCGTCCATCGAAGATTTCACCTACAACAATATCACTTTTGCTGAGTCCTCGCAACCGCGAACAGAAAGAGTACCTGTGCCTCCATGACATTCTTTCCCATTCCGAAGTCTCTCATAATGTGGATGGCAGTTCTTCTCTGTTCTCTCCAATTCTCTCCTTCACTGAAGATAACTCCTCCATTCTCAGTTGACATGAAAAGATCATCGGGGAATCGACCCATTCGACCAACGAAGTCTTCTCCTGGAAAAGGGCGCTTTATTCACTTTCTCTGATATATCAAAATTTGATTCATTGACTACAAGTCTTATCTAATCAGTATGCTCTTATCACTTCTCTCCCCATTGAAAAGATTCATTGTTCGAGAGGATCAAATGAACAAGTTGAGTAAATAGAGAACACGTGAATGCATTGGAGTGAGAACGAATTTGAAAAGAGTGAAGGGGAAGAAATTCAAAAGAAGAGTTTGCTCAGACATCAACATCAAGAGGAACTCAGGAAGATTCTCTCCCAGAATGTTATGCTCTCTTTCTCATACGGACAGATTAGTATTCGTACCTTTAGTGACGAGTGCTTCCTTGATGGTTGAGTAACTCATGAATACGACCATTGGACAGGGAGTCCAAACAGTGAATACATCTCCATATTCAGATTGAGCTTTCTCGAGGAAATGATGGAGACGATGAGCATCGAACTGAGAAAGAGAAGAGAAGATAGTAATGAGATAGATTCATTCGTGATATAATAATAAAGAATGAAGATTGTAAAACCCTACGCAGCGAAACAGATAGAAACGATCATACCTGATGAAGGTTTCCAATGAGAGGAAGAGGAGTCGGTCCTTTTGGATATCTTCGGACGTTCTCATAATACTTGTAGATGTAGACCACTATGAGAAGGAGAACTGTCGTCAGTATTCCAATCATATTTGACTGAATTGGAGAAGGGAATGGCCCTTCACTCTCTCTTATACTCCTCTCCTTCATTCTCTCGTTCCCTTCGTATCATTTCGTGCTCAATTGAGTGTCTCTCTTCCTCTTACTCAACTCGTGCGAACTGTGCTCCTAATCGCAATCCTTTCCTTTTCGAAAGACTCGTGTTTTATTGTAGGCTTATTTGGGTCGTCGGCGTGGTTTTTATTCAGTCTTCCCCTCTTCTCGTGTGCAACATCCCTCTGATATGTACAAGAAGCATCTTTATTCACAGCAGATACAATGAAAAAGAGAGAATGGAGTAATTCGAATGCAATAAACAGATTAAAATGGGATAAAAAGAGAAAGAGCTCGATAGTTCAAAGCACGCAAATTATCTAAAGAAGAGGTGGAGACACAAAGGGGTAAACACGATCGATCCATACTATTCCAATTCACTATTCAGACTATTCCATGTCAATCTATGCAACAACGATATATACAGTAGAAGGGAGTTATCGATCTTCTCCAATGTACAGTAACTTCGATAGATAATCTCCCCTCTTGTTTACAGTAAAGTGTACAATCCTGAGAAACAAATAAAACTCGAAACGGAGAACCATTTTTAGGGATGTTTTCTCAGAGTAATCATTCATCTTCTTCTCTACTCCTCATGATTATCAATGACTTCGAAGTCTGAATCTTCATCAGAATCTTCTTCATCATTCTCTACATTAATCTCTTCTACATCAGACATCGATTCAGACGATTCTTCATCCGATTCCTCCTGTTATTCATCCATTAGTCTCTTCCTCTCTTCATCTCTCTCCATCTCTCTCACCTCTTCTTCCTTAACTTCCTCAGCCTCTTCAATTTCTCCTCCTTCTTCTCTCTCCTTATCATCAATCTCTTCTGCTGTCTCTTCGATTATCAGCATCGGAGTGCGATTCTCCTCTTCCTTCTGAAAGAAATGTGATCATTTTGAGTTATTTATTTCTCTGATTTTGCTTGCTCTGCATTGACTGAATCATTCCCTCGATCCCTTTCTCACCTGTGCATTCTGAATGGCTCCATTGACTAGATCATCGACAACATTCTCCACTTCGATCTGTCCTTCTTCCTCCTCCTGCAATCAATTAATCACTTCTCTCTTCCCTCAGTTCCTCAACTAACCATCGAATTCTTCCTGGAGATCATTCCTCTGAGTGTTTCACTGAGGAATATCTGGGGAGGAGCGGGGAGAGCTTCGACTCGAGGAGGAGCAGGAAGAGCACGAGGGGGAAGGAGAGTAGGAGGAAGAGGAATGAGAGAGGGAGGAGAGATCGATCGTTGATCTCGATGGAGAGATGTATCGTAGTGAGGAGATGGAATGAGAGTTGATGATGGAGGAGAGAAGATTGAGATTGGAGGAGAGATGGGCGAATTGAATAGATGAAGAGTGTACGTCACATACGATGTCTCCTCTGAGAGATCGTCCACCAGTCCAATTGCGAACTGGAAGGATGAGAGTTGATGATCAGATTTCACGTAGTCTTATTCACGTTGCAAATCGTATAAAGAAACTTTGCTTACCTTAGTAGGAACATAAGGCTGGAGATAGACGAAGTCTCTGTAGAGAACAGGTTTCGCTCCAGGAGAACGACGAGAGACTACGATCTGATGGAGGGAATCGATTGATGAGAGAGAGGAAGTCTACCGTACCTTAGCCTGGACTGGATTACGAGAGAGATTCATTACTCTCACTGATTGACAGTACACTGACTGATCAGAATCCATCGATCGATGAAGATCCTTGTTCGCCTTTCCCATCTTGAGGATGACAACCTGAGATACGGTAGGGGTTATCGATTGGATGCAACAGTATCGATAACCTTCGTATCCATCGATGGTTTCTTCTGTTTCTTCGCATCAACAGTAGTCTTGGGAGTTCCCTTGAACTTGGTGATTCTTCCATCCTTCTTCGGAGAATGCTCCTCCACCTTCCATTCGGAATCCGCCTCCTCAACCTTCCACTCACACTCAGTCTGCAATCAATAGTTCATTAGAAACAGTATTCAACTCGATCAATACCTGAGTGGTTACGGTAGTGTTCTCGTTGAGAAGCGACAACTGTCTCTCGACACGCTCCACTAGCTCGTTGAGTGAGTCCTGAAGAGAGAACGGTCAATCGATACACCTTCTCCTTATCTTACCGTAGCCGTAGAATGGTCTTCAAGAGGGGTTCCTGGGACGATTCTCTTCTTGGTCGCATCATTGGCAATCGATTCGAGGACATCGGAGGGGAGGACAGAGGGACAAACGAGATGGGAAGAGAATGAATCACGACGAAGAGAGTGCTGAAGGGAAGAATGTTACAATATATTCTATTTTGTATTTCCAAATTTCTTTACCTGGATTTCAATATTAATTTCGTCCTGTTTCTTCTCCAATTCAAGTAGAAACTCTCGGAATGGATCAGTGCTCATCATTCTGAAATTATTCCTTCAATGATCGTCCCTCACTAATACACTTCGGAATTCCAATAAATTCCACTGTGATTCGACAGAATGGAAGTATCTCTAACCTCTTCCAATCATTCTTGGATCTCTCTTCCTCCTCCTTCTCCTTCTTCTCTTCCTTCTTCGCTACAATCAAACACGGTTCGTGTCTGATGATCTCAGGGAAAGAAACGTCCTGGAAACGAAAACATCTGCTTCCATTCCTCTCTTTCCTCTTCTCAAGTCGAAATTGCCTCTGACGAGAAGCCCTCTCTTCCCTTCCTCGCTCTATTTCTTATTCAGTCAGTCACAATCAGAGTATAAGAGAGTGCATGTGAGAATGAGAGGGTAGAGCACTTTGGCCTCTCACGAAACCTTCTCTCCCCCCTCTCTTCCTTCTCTCTCTTTTTCCCCTCACAGCTGACTGCTTTATACTTCGTCTTTCCATCTCTTTTCGTGCACTTTGAAACCCTCGAAAGATGCCTTGGAGAAGGAGAGGAATTGAGGTGGAAAGAGAGAAACTAACGGGGAATTCATCGACGATGGTAGATCTGATTCTGTCGACTGGAGGTCTCTCCATCACTGAATATTGAACCTTGTAGATGAAAGGCCAATGGGAGAGAGCGTCGAGGACTGACTCCTGAACAGAATGATTCATTGACTACTGTCCACTTGTCTCCAAACAGACAACGATCTCCTCTCTCCTCTCTTCTCTCACTATTGAGACAGTCACTCGGATTCGCACCCACTGGCAATGCACATGGCTGTCACGTGGAAGGGTGGCAGGAAGGGAAAGAGGAGAGAAGGAGGAACGAGAGGGTATGGCAGGTCGGAATGAAGACGGTAGAAGGTCTCTCTCTCTCACTCACCAGTAGTCCGTCTCCACTGATTCCATCGATCGAGATGAGTTCATCATCCGAATCACGATAGACGATTCTCTCGTTCTCCCAATCAACGAGATCCTGAGAGATAAGGAAGAGATTAGATTACGGTAGATCGATTATTGATCTGAGACCGAGTTATCTTATCTTATTGGCCTTCTGTTTTGGTTGTTTACTGTGATTGTAATACGAAATATTGAGATGGATGAGACTACCTTGATAGCGAATGAGAATTGCATGACGAATTGGGGGATTCCATCGTCGTGAATGAGATTGTCAGTGGAAGGAGGAGAATAGGCACGAACTGCTGAGAGACAATCGTCCCGCCAGAGTTCGAGGAGGAAGAGATCCATTCTGGAGAAGGAGAAGATGAGGAGGAGGGAAGGGAAGGGAAGGAATGAGACTGAGAGATGCTATGAGACACTGTCAGTTGTTCGATATGGGAATCACGGAATGAGAGGTGTGTAACAGCCCTTGCATGCACCAAAACTTCTGCAGTTGATAGAGATAGACACACACTATACGAGGAGAGAGACCTAGTCAGCTGGGCAGAACCGCAACGCATCTCAGTGCGTCGCGGCTAGAGAGAATTGCCGATCGAAAGGAGAGCTCGGGTTGGCAATGTAAAGTGTAGAGAGAAGAGTTGAGAGAGACGAATACTCGTTTATTCAATTGAGATCACGAATCACAACCACTATGACAATGTTAAATAGAATGTTAGCATGAAAATGAGCCCTCGAAGGGAAAGAATGATGGGGAAAGGGGGTATATTATACACTCTTAGTCGAGATTGAATACTCTGGATGCAACATCATCAGTGACCCATTTGAAGGATTGGAGAAGATTGTGACCAGACACTGCAGAGACAGGGAAGATCCTCCAATGATGGGACTCGATCGATTCCAGTTCCAGTGTCTGGAAGGGGAGGGATCATAGAAGAGTACTGTAGAGGGGAGGGAGTACCTTTGCAATCTCCTTCGACTCGAGAGCTGACGGAAGATCTTGTTTATTTGCTAATATGAGGAGAGAGGCACCCGCTAGTCGCTCCTCTCCCAGAAGAGAACGAAGTTCATCTCTCAAGAGAACAGAGAGTAGTCATTGTACCAGTGAAATTATGTAGGAAGATTCAATATGTAAAACTATTGTAGATATCATGAATATCTCACTTGCACATATTCAATCTGGTCGTATCTCCCGAATCGACGACCCAAACGAGAGCATCCGTCTGTTCGAAGTAATTCCTGCAGAGAATCAGTCCATTTAATCGGTTCAACCATCTAATTAAGAGAACCCGATAAAGTACTCGATCTATTCTCTACTATGGGACGCACCTCCAATAGGAACGAAGACTTCTCTGTCCACCCACATCCCATAGATTGAGAGTGAATCCATCCACTTCAACTGTTGAGATATTGAAACCGGAAAATAATGATTATCTACTGTCAACAAGCGAAGAGTGATGATATCTCTAACTTTAAGATGCTCCTTTACTGTAGGTCAATGTGGACCAATCTCTTCCTGTCGGCAGATCATAAACCGATCAGCCAATAGTCATACTGATTGCAGTCTAGACTAACTCTTTGATCTACACCGAAGAGATAATGAGACAGTTCAATTCATCATCCAACATACCAAGTGTTGGTTCGATATCACTAGTCTCTTCTCCCAGCAGTCTCTTCATGATGGTAGTCTTCCCTGCATTGTCCAATCCCAGAATGAGTACTCTCATCTCTCTTTCCCTCTCTCGTTGCTTACGCAGAATCGTCAGAAGTCCCATCTCAACTTATCGTGTAATTCGATTCTTCCGGTGTGAACAGGGCGAGTGCATTAGGGGTGATACTATTCCGAGTGGAGGAAAAACATTATATATGGAGATCCATTATTGTGTGAAAACGTTTAAAGAAATAATAGATAACCATTTATCTTAGATTAACAAGGGTTGAACAAGCAAAACAAATCCACCGAACTTCAGGAAACGAATGCTAAAATAGAGAAGAAAAAAGCCCAAAATAGTGCAGATATCGTCCGAGTCATCAATTCGGGTTGGGTCTGCAATACAAATGGGCTCATTTTTTTCTCTACTATACTCTACTATTGCAATAAAATAATCTCACCTGGTCCATTCGACCTTGAGTACCATATGGTTCATTCTGAGATTGTTGAGTACTTCGATAGCCTTGGCTGCATCCTGTCTCGTATCGTAAGTGACGAATGCGAATCCCTTCGGCATGTTAGAGTGCTTGTCACGAGCAATGAACACACGCTGAAAGGGATGCACTCAACACTGATTCAGTAAAAATAGGATCCATCAATGGAGGATGTGAGAATGACATACCTGGACTCTTCCAATCTTAGCGAACAGATCTCTCAACTCGCTCTCATCGCAATCTTGAGGCAGATTGGTGACACGGCAAGTGTTCTCCTCCGAACTGAATGAAACACATTATAAATGTATTCGTCATCTCAATGATTCACTGTACGAACTTTTCCTTTGTTTTCCAAACATGTCATCCTCCGAAGGAAGAGCAAAAAATAATTATTCGCATTCTACGATTCTATCCCGTTTTTTTTCTATTTCATTTACATTCGTCCAACTACTCATCTCTTCAGAAGGAACATGGGATACCGTCGATTGTCCATCTGTCCTCCTCTCGCATCTGGTCTGAGAGAGGGAGCGACGTATCTTCCCGATCTCTCCTTCTCTTGAGCTGCCACCACTGCCGGATCTGGCTCCTCGTCCACCATGTACATCTCCTGCAATCACAACTCCCTTTATTCCCGCATTTCCTGATTGCAAAACAAAGTAAGGTCTACTTGTCCCTTTTTTTGTGGGTGTCATTGTCAGATTTCTCAAGAGAAGAATAAGTTCGTGCTTGGATTGCCTGCGTACCTTGTAAGGGCAGTTGGTACTCCAATGGTCGTTGGCCTTGCAGTATCTGCAGTGCTCGCGAGAGGTCGCCTTCACCTGAATCCGACCACTTCATCTCAAGCTGATCCAGTTATGAGAGGGTAGTCTAATCGGAATGCGCACCTGTTGCTTGTCCTCCTGCACATCGAGAATCTGCTCTCCAGCACGATTTCTCACGAACTGAATCTCCACCTCCTCGGCCACGTATGTAGTCGCCACCTACAATGGATACAACCTCGAATCACCATTGTTCGAATAGACGATACCTGAGGTCCAGATGACTCTCCCTTGCACACTCCGAACTTCTTCCACTTCTTTCTATCCGCGACGATTCGAGGAACCGACTTCGTGATCGTCTTGTATTGAGTGACAATCTGAATGAAAAACAATCACAATCAATATGAAAATACCCGGAATTTGATAAATTTTAAGCGTAGAGAGGAAAACGAGTAACCTTGTACTTCTTTCCATCGTCTTCATAAACGTAGTCGACAACGGTCTTCAGACCATCGCGATCAACCTCAGCACGCAGCTGGGCTGAAAAGGATACGATAAATATTTGAAGAGCGTTCATTGATAATCGCAAACGCAATCATTTCTACCAACAATAAAATCTAGTGCTTACTGTGCACAATGAATCGATACACGAAACCAAAAAAGGCTCCTATTCAGAGCCTTACTAATTTCGGAAATTAAATTATGTTTAACTATTGGAAACAGTAAATATCCAGGACAATCTTATACCGGAGTCACAAGCAAAATTTTTCAAACAAATTGATTTGAAAACAACTTACTGTCCTGCTCGACGGCTTCAGCCCAACTTCCTATGCCTTCAGCAGCGCTAAATAAAATTAGGGTTTAATGAGGCAATCGTTTAGCTTTCATCAGAACTACATAAAAACACAATTATTTTAAAACTCACAGATTACTCGACAAAGTAGCAGCAGCCATCTTGTCGATCTATAAAACGAATCAGAATAATTAATACGAAAAAAATTACATCATCATCACCCGAAACAAGAGATATTACAGCGCTGAATAGATTTGAAATACAAAAACTATGACTCATGAACTAATTAACACGAAATTAACGAAAATAGGCCTGGCCTCCCAATGACGACACAGGTTTCTGCTATTTAGCTAGTGTGACACACAACAAAATTGTACTGTAACGAAAATCTTCAAACTTTTACATGCAAATTTTGATGTTTATAAAAGTTTAATTATCTTCGTTGTTTTGCACGTTACATGTTTCTCAATGCCCCTAAGATCATATCCTTTGAAGTATGAACCGTCTGACAGCCGTGCTGAGTCGGCGGTGTGCTCAGCTGGTTAGTTCTACTCAATCAGCTGCATCAAGTCCAGTTGGTAAGTTTCAGTTTTCATTTCATCGTTATTTGATCATGAGACCTTCAGTATTCTCACAACTTCCTACGAATGCGCCACCACCTTCTAGAATCCCAGATGTCTTTGATGTTGAGGTGCATAGTTGTTATTTGTGCCGCTTTGTGTATTGTTTAGTTCACAACTTGAACGACTTTTCAAATTGTATTTGCAGCATCTAAGGATTTCCCTGCCGACTCTGAAAAAGGAGAATATCATCCACACTTTCCCTACCATCATTCCAACTCCGATGATCGATCCCGTGATCTCAAATGGAATCATCGGAAGAGTCGATCAGAGTGATCTTCGAGAGATCAAAATGCCTTCTTATTCACCACCAGTCGCTGTATATGCTGCTCCTCGACTTCTCACTATCAGAAGGAAGAAGATGAAGAAACATAAGAGAAGGAAGAGATACGACAGAGATTGGAGCAAGTATCAGAAGTACCACAGAGAGAAAAAGCTCAAGGTGATCTCATTTTGTTCTTGATTTATAAACATTTAGTTTGAAACGGTCGTTATTCAATGAACTCGATTAATAAGTTAGAGAGGATGATATGATATGGTTGATTGCAGGCAGAGCGTGAGTACGAGAAGCGAATGAAGGGCCATCTGGCTGAATTGGAGGCATTCAATGCTGAGAATTACGTGAGAGAGACAATCGAAGCGAGTAAGAAAGTATGGGAGAAGGAATTGGCGCCGACTGGAAGGAAACTGTATCCCCATTGGTCGAGATTGATGACTCTCGAGGTAAGAGATTGAAAGGAAGGAAGAGAGGGCATCACAATATTATTGTTGCTACTGATGTCCTTGCTAAAACAGCTACTGTCACTGAGTTGTTTTGAAGATAATCAATGCTTGTTGCTATATAATTCAACAATTCGTTTCAGGAACTGTATGGCCTTCCGAAATCTGATTACATCGATAAGAAATCGGGAATTCCAAGTGAAGAAGACATTGAGAAAATTAATCAATTGAAGGAGAAATACAAGAAGGAATTCAAGAAGGAGAACTAGTTTGTTCGTTTTGTTTATTAATAGTGATGATAGTTTGTTGTATCCCGTTCATAGTTGTAAGTTGTTTTTGTTGTGAACTCGAATGGATGAAAATATTTATCCTTGATTTGTTCTTATATACATAAAACATAGGAATCCTTACGGTACTGTAGAAGAATGCGAGATTAGATGAATTGGAGAAATGGGATGAATTGGATGAGACAGAATGGGAGTCTCGTATATACACTTGATCATACGCCCATTACTATACATGGTGCACTGTCTCAAACAGCCGGATTCTCGTTGGTTTGCTCAGCAGAAGCATTTTCCTGAGAGTAATCCATCAATACCGTACTCCCCATCTACCGTACCTGCTCGATGGCAGCTTCAGCAGCAGCCAATTCAGCCTTCAGTTGCTCGACATACTACAAATGAATACGGTAATACATCGATTCTCTACAGTACTCCTTACAGTAGCGAGTCCCTCGTTCTCCCTCTGTCTCTTGCATTCCATCTTGCATTTGTCGTATGCAGTGAGAACCTTAAGAGTACGAGGACGGACGATCTTAGGCTGGATGACCACCACTGGTTCCTCCACTACTGCTTCCTGAAGGGAAGAGTGGATTACGGTATGAGAGAATATCGACTAACCGCGGGAGAAGCGGCAGCCTGTCTGACGACTGGCTTCTTTCTGGAATGAGAAGATGAGGGGAGGGAGAGAGAGAGAGAGTTACCCTTCGATGGAAAGAGTGAGGAGAAGACCGATGAAGGAAAGAAGGAAGATTGTTCTCATTCTGAGATGATAGAATTGATTGAATGAGGGAAACCGAAAACTGATTGTAATTGATCAGATGGGAATTGAGAGTGAAGAGAGAGGGGAGGTTGTTATCAGACAAAACAAGACGACTCTCCTTTTGTAGAGGAGACTTCCCTCGTGATAAAGAGACCACTGACGTAAATGGTAGGAAGATAGGAGGTTAAGACGAGTCATTCTAAGGAGGAATGAAGGACAGAAGGGATAAACACCAACTGATTGATACCCATACAGGAATAGCATCCAAGAAGGAAGGGGTCAGCAGTTGAGAGTTGAACTGTTGTGAAACAATCATGGACTCATTACTCTTTCTTCAGATGATCAATCTTCCATCTCTCATCTATTCTCAAAATAGACCTCTGCCCCCTCATCTTCTCTCTTCTGATTTCTCCTTCCACTCCCGTCTTCCTCTTCTTCTCTTCCCTCGAAACATTGATTAATCGCTCCTCTCATCGGACACATCAAAAGACAATTGGGCACGCGAATCTCTCGATTCGGGATGGAGGAGGGAAGAGGACTGCTGCCACTGTATCCCCCCCCCCTCCTTCCCCCTCTCCCTCCTCCTTCTCCTTCCTCCAATTGCCTCTCACCTCCACCACTCAACAGCTCGTTAAAATGGCAACATGGAGAGATGGGAGGCTATTCTCATTGGAGAATCTAACGAGACACCAGCCATCTCTACCAATTAGTTTTATTGGCGGAAGGCGAGAGAAATGGAGAAGAGGAGAGGAAAGGAGAAGGATGACTTCTGATCTACCTCTCTCTCTCACTTGATCATTCTCAGCACCCGACACTCTTCACACGATTATCCTCTCTTTTTATTCCATCTGGGAAAGGGGAAGATCTCTCTCTTCCCACTCCTCTCAATCATAATGGCATCATCCCCCTCTACCATAATGTTGTTCTTCCCACGGGTGGATCAGTCCTCCCCTCCCTCCCCCCTCCCTCTCTCTCCCTATCACCTCCGTCTGTCTGGATGACTTCTTTCTCATACCAATTTGTCTCTCTTCCCTTTGATCTCTCCTCCCTTACACACTCTCTCTCCTCCTCCCCCCTCTCTCTCTCCCTCCACACGACCCTCCTCTTCACACCTTGTCACTTATTCCTCCCCTCAGGCACATCCTATTACAGTACTCTCTGGATGATCCGTCTCCCTCCTTCTCCCTCTGTCTCTCCACAGGGAATGAATCAGACAAGAAAGGTATGTGAGGGAGTACTGTAGCTGGAGATAATAGTCTACAATGTTTGCTACAGTAAGATTAATCTATATGTGATGTGTCTACATAACTCGTGCAGTTCACACTATTGAAGGGACGCAATTAAAATTTAGTCAATGAGACCTTTGTAGATGAAGAAGCCTCTAATGGAGAAGAAACGTCGAAAGAGGATCAACGATTCCCTCTCTTGGTTGAAGGATAATCTATTCTCTGTCGCTCCCCATCACAGGTTCAGTCTTCATTATTGGAGAAATATCAGTATCTATATCCAATTAAAGCTGATTCATCCTTGCAGATCGAAATTGGAGAAGGCGGATATTCTTGAATTGACGATAGAGTACATCAAGATGCTTCAATCTTCGCAATCTCCTTCTACCCATTCGAGTTAGTCAATGTTATCACATAAGCAGCGTATCATATCTATGTCAGCACCCATTCTTGATCTACAAATCCATAAACCACTTCTCTTTTCACTTCTTTCCGATTCATCAGATTCGTCGTATCGTCGTGGTCTCCAAGATGGATTCTCCCATGCCTCTCGATCCACTTTCGACTTCCTCAATCTCTCCTTCCCTTCTCATTCCCCTTCGGGACAACACGTTCAATCGACCCTCCTCACTCATCTGAGGTCAGTTAATCTCTTAGAACAGTCAGGACAGAACGATTTTTGATCTCTCAGTGAATCGTGTCGTGTTCTCCTCTCCTCTCTTCCTCCTGTATCTTCCTCCACTTCTCCTTCAACCAATCCCTCCCCATCTTCCGATCAACCTCAAGAAGAGAATAAGATGGAAGAGGAGGAACTCGATATCGTTTCGATAGATCAAAATGAAGAAATCCCGAAGAAATCAAAGATATGGAGACCCCAATTTTGAGATTGAAAAATGCCTACGCCAAACTTCCGAAAACCAAAAATCATATTTCACAATTGCAAATCTCTAATGCGTAGTATGTACAAATTGATTATTACCCATATTCCTTACTGGTATGAATGACTTCTCTCTTTATTTCTCCGTCTGTCTTCTACTGATAAGACAACTGCCATCAATCAAAGTTATCAGTTCCCTCGTGTTCCCATCCTGATAAACTCCGTCTCATCACTTGACATGGGAAAGAGAGAAGAGGAAGCGATAATACCGCTCAGTAGATGAATGACCGCACTACGAAGCAGGTAGTAGTGATGAACGACATTGAGAGTCGCAATTGTTTCTACTCACTCTCCAATCCTTTACGCTCCTAACTAACTAAGACTCCAAAAATGTGCATGGAGAATTCTTAGTTATTGTAAGCCCCCGGAATAACTAAGAATTCTCCATGCACATTTTTGCTCTTTTCTTGTGAGTGCACTTTTGAGTAGTGATGCATGGATTGGGTGGAAGGCACTTTTGCACTGCTTCTCTTTCGTGTGGACTTCCTGTGACAGGAAGAAGACTGTGAGGGAGGAAGAGATCAACCAACTGGAAGAAGATCTCCATTCCGTCCACTCCCTCCCTCTCTCTGACTAGAGAGAGAAGAGAGAGGGGAAAGGAGATGGGGAAGGAAGAAGAAGTGAGTTAGTCTATCGCCATGAGGTATGGCAAGGTGTACTACTATGATAGAATGGGTAATCGAGAACCGACTGAGGCTGATAGGATCAGAGGTGAGACCAGTTCTGTCTTCCCTTCATCGCCTCTCTCTTCAAAGGTGCTCTTGATAACTTCGATGCTCCACGATTTCGTCCCCCAGAGAATGTATCCATTACGAAGAGATACGATACTCGATGTGAGCATTCCCTAAATTGCTGATCGTCTCACTAATGTTCCTCATCAGTTTCTCCCCTCTCTTCCCCTGCCCCCATCGAGATTCCTTCTTCCAATCTCCTCATCTCTGATCAATTCGCTTCTCTCCAACCCCATCCTCGAGGGAGTTCATCTACTGATTCCATGCCTCCCCTCACGAATCTTCCCAATTCTCTGAAGGAAGACTATCCGCCCGACCCGGTATTCCCTCCTCTCTCCTCCCTCATTCTCATTCCCTTTAGATGCCTCCTCGAACCCTCGATCCTCTCTATAATCTACAAGAGGGAGTCGATCTTGGAGTCGATGTTGATAGGTTGGAGAGAAGATGGGAGATCAAAGATCAGAGAGCATTTCAGACGACTCCGATTCTCCCATTCTGATTCAATGAATGGAGTTGGAGGAGTGATAAAGGATCTGGATAGATTCAGAATGGATGATGGAGAGATTGGAGGAATGAGAGAAGTGAATGGAATGAATGGAATACGAACTGCTTATAGAGATGAAGCTGGTCTGTAAAGTCCCTTTGAATTAGTTGAAGATGATGTTTCAGATATACTGGGTGGTCTAAGAGGGAAGATATCGGGAGGAGGAATAGGAGGAAGAGGAATGGATGGGATTGGAGGAGGATTGGGAGGAGATGGAGGAGGTCACTCAATCGAATTCTCCCATACTAGAGAAGATTCGTATGGAGAAGAAGTTTGTGCCCAATGTAGAGCTGAAGAGAAGTGAGAGATCGAGTGAATAGGAGAAGAGAAGAGATCGAATTGAGATATATGGAGATGATGAGGAAGAAAGCTGAAGAAGAAGAAGAGAAGAGGAAGATGGGAAGAGAAAGAGCTAATCGATATGAAATGGATCTACAGAGGAAGGAAGAGGAATTGAAGAAGGTCAGTGAGAAGAGTGGAGTGGGAATGAATCGATAATCTTGAGGATGAGATGGGAAGACGAAGAGCTCTCGAGAGTCTTGTGGATAAAGTGAATAATGATCTAGTGGGGGAACATCGAAGGAGAGCAGCCATTCAAGACAAGGTGAGGAGAGGGGAAGAGGAAGGAGGAGAAGAGAGAGGGAGAGACTTCCAGCCTGATGCAATGATATTCCGTCAAGAAGATGAAGGAGATAGAAGGAGATTGGATGAATCGAGGAAGGATCTCTTCGCAAAGACTCTCGAAGGACAGATCGATGAGGGAAGAAGGTGAGAGGATCTTCCCTATCTGGAATGATCTTCGTCCCTTCAGACGAAGACTTCTCGCCAGAGAGAAGGAGGATGAGATGGATATTCGAAGTAATGATAGAGCAGCTAGAGAGTGAGTCAAGAGAGGGAAGAGAGGGGGGAATGGTCTGTCTGAAGGAGTGATCCTTCCCCCCCCCATTCCCTCTTCCTTATCTCGATCCACGATCAATGAGTGATCAGGTATGCAGAAGAACAACGACTGAGAGAGATCGAGATAAAACATGCGAGGGAGAGCGAAATGAAGAGTCTCCAGTTCCAGGTGAGAATGATGAAGGAAGGTTGGAGTATCCACTGAATGGAATTGTAGATGGAGATGAATGCCCGTCGTAGTGCATTGGGAGAGGGAGGGGAGGAATGGTGGGTAGAGAGACCAGATGAGCACGGATGGAGAGAAGCGCGACTAATGGTGAAGGAGAGAGAGAAACAATTGGAGAAGAACTACCATCTACAGTATGTTAGTACTTGATGAATACGGTAGAAACGATTCCATCTCAGGGAGAATATCGATAGACTGGAAGAGTTCAAGAGAAGGCAAGAACAAGAGGATAGATCAGCTAAGGAGGCAGAGAATATTCGATATGCGAAGCTGAGAGATAAAGTGAGAGACGGTAGTTGATCCATCTATTGATTCTCCCATGGCAGATTCATGAACAGAATGAGATGATGAGAGAGTATGATGATTTCGGAAAGAGAAGGATTAAGAAGACTGGAGAAGAAAGGAATTGTGAGTGATAGATAGATATGGGAGATCAATGAGTACTGTAGACATGACATCAATCGATCCGAGAGTGGAACAAGCATGGAAAGAAGCTCATGAGAAGAATGATAAGAGATATCGAGTACTCCAAGAGAGCGAAGGAAGAATCAGGATCGGAGAGAGTAAGACCACCCATTGCAAGAGGTACGGTAGATGGGGGAAGAGTACGGTAGATCAATCGATAATGTCAGATGTGTTCGTTGTGCTCGTCCTCTCTCGTATCACACTGCTGCTCATGCCACAAAGATAGAATGGCATCCACTTTGATCTTCCCTCTCTCCATCGCTACATTGCATTTCTCAAATATTCATTATTTTCCAATTTAGAACTAGTAAAAATTCTTTCACTAATTGTATAATTCTTTCAATTATTTTCAGTCTTTCTTTAGGTAATAAATAAATACATATTTTTATTGAAACATCACAAAATGACACCAGTGGAACGTAACAAAACGAGATCTATTAAACACGAGAGAGTATTATTATTCCTTCAATCAACATCTCATCTACATATTGACATCAACTCTAAGAATGGCGGATGCATCACTCAACCATGTCTTCCTCTTCTCCCCATCCACCAATTCAACTGAGATATCCATCTGTGCTGACTGAAATCCATTCATTACTTCTGTTATCATTCTTCGTGAGAGGGAAATGCTTACATCCTTGAATTTGAGTAGGAATTGTGCAGTGAAGAAGTTTCCATCGTGTGTGTCCACTCGTCTGACTTCCACTCGATCTCTCTGAAGGGAGGGAATACCATCCATTCACTGCTCCACCATTCCATTCTAACTCTCGTACCTCCTTATTCGAATAGAAATGGATATTGGCCGATACGATGACCGTATCGATCTTCGTCTTCCTCGTCGTTGAGATGACTCCATCGACTCGAATCGGGACGGGAACCAGATGGGATACTGTCAATTCACCATCTGCACCCGGAGAGATCGATAACTGGAAGGAGAGGAGTGGAATGGAGTAATGAATCCGTAGAATGGAAAGGAACTCTCTCGCCCCTCGGCCGATCCTATCGATATCGTACCTTAATGGTGGTTCTCCTCGTTGGTTGGAAGAATAATCGAGGAACGAAGATCGGTCGAGTGTACAATTGAGAGAAGACTGCGAAGAAGTGATCCATACTCTAAAAAAAGTAAAGGTGCTGCCACGTCAAGCGATTTTACGAAAACGCTAGGTGGGACCCGCTGGTAAGGCCAGCTGTTAGACTATGTGTGTTCATACTCTAAGGAGAGAGATAAATTATTATGTTCCTACTCGAATCTCACTGCACCAATAAGATGATTGAGCAACCTTGGTAGTGATAACTCCGTCTCTTCCTCCCAATTGTTGGAGGGACGAGGATGCCCATATGAGAAGAGCCCTCGTCTCTCCCAAGATCACACTATCAGAGACGGGATTGAGAAGGGCGGGACTAGAAAGGGAGAAGGATTAGACTACCGCGATTCTCTTCCCTTCGACTCACGCTTGAATAGTCTTTCCAATGAGACATCTGATTCCATAAGCAAGGAGCGAAGCAGCGAAGTGTTCATTAGCAATCAGATCGATAGAGTGATCGTCTCCATCGAATGATCGACGGAGGAGAAGAGACCATTCAGATATCGATTGATCGATTAGAGGAAGAGATGATGAAAGAGAGGAAGAAGTACGAAGAGAGATGGGACGGATAGGAAGAGGAGCACCATCGGGAGATGGACTTGAGATGAACACTGAGATCGATGAAAGAAGTTGCATCCTGAAGCGAAGAGAGGGTTACTGTAGATGGGGAAGGAAGGGGGCACTCACTGTGCGAGTCTGGTCTTCTCGAGTGCCTCTGCGTATCGATAGCAGAAGGACTGAAGAGGATTGAGGGGAGAACGAGAAAGTCTCTGGAGTGCAAGGAGAGATCATACTATACCCAATTACCGAACTAACCATGAATCCTTTCTTGGCCTTGGATAGGGAGGAAAGACTCTGCTGCATATCAGATACTGAACACTTCCTTGGTTCCGATCGAGCCAATTCAGTCAGAGAGATCACCCAATCGTGTACTCCCGATGATAGAGACTGAAATTGAGAGACCAGAATAAAATCAGTTCTCTTTTGATCGAGGAAGGGACGACCGTACCAATCTTCCCATCGACTGCAGAAGGGGCAACGATAGACTCCTCCAGTGACCGTTCCGGAAGCCTCCTCGAGTGATCTTGAATCAGACAGTGAGAATTGATCAATTAGTTACGATACCTCGTAGAGAGTGGTGTACGGTAGTTTATGGAAGACCATCGCATCGATTTCATTCCCAGGTGTGAATGGAGGGAAAGCGAGGAAGGAAAGTTGAGATGCAGGAAGAGAGGCTCCCGACTAAAGAGAAGATCATGTCAGATAAAACTGTTGAGGAATAACGAACAAAATAGAATCTCACTTGAATAGCTTGATTTGCCCATTTGGAGGTGGCGTAGACGAATATTTTTCTGTGTTGTGAGAGAAGACAGAATAGATTGAGGAAGAGAGGAGCATTCGCATGAGAGAGAGGCAACTTGCATAGATTTACCACCTAGAGATGAGCCAGATTAGAGTCTATTGCATTTCAAAAGGGAATAAACATACGAGAGTGACAGCTTCATCATCGGGAACTTCTTGATTGATGAGGAAGACTCCTGCCACTCGACAGATCTGCAGATGAATCACTCATTCGTCCTACTTACAATCTGTCGTACCTTCACTCCGGAATCTCTCTCGAGGGGAATTGCAAGGGAGGAAGAGATGGAATTGAGGAGATTCTGTCGATGGAGATCAGTTGGAGCACATACGAAGACACGCACTGAATACACCCATCTAGTCCCTATCTTCACCAACTCTTCCTCACCTGAGAACTCAATAAACTCCGCTCGTATCTTCATGGAAGTGTGATTGTAGAGAGGGGACATCTCCGATAGGACTTCTGCAATGTATCTTCCTCCATCTCTCCCTCCCTCTTCTCTCCTTACCCTGTAACACTCCCATATGAGATGGATGTCTCCTTTTCGCAAGAATTCCCAATGTCTTCAATAGTGCACAACATACATTGACATCATTGATGACTCTGTGTCGATATTCTCCCAGTCTCTGCAATCTCCTTCTCTCTCTCTTCTGAGATGGAATGGTCACTTACACTGATATGCTCCTTCGTCCAGACATGGGCATGATTGGCCAATCGAAAGATATTCGATAGAGCGACGAATGAGAGAGAAGGAGACGAATCGATAGTAGAGGAGAGAACGGAGAGGAGAAGGGAAAGCTGATGAGGAGAGGAAGATAGATCACCATTTCCATTGATTCCCTAGAATACCTGATCGACAATGGAGAATCGAGTTAGAATGGCAAGTGAAGTCAAGGATGAGAGAAGAGTGGAATGGAACTGGAATGGACACTCCATTACTTATATTCATTCATAATCTCCTCTCACCGTCAGATCTGTATTCAGATCGAATAGCTTTGCTCCCAGTGCAAAAATGGATTGAGTACTTTCTTGATCTGATTGAATCTTAGCGAAGATCGAAATGATTTGGATCTGAAAACAATATTCTTCTCGATGTCGCAATCTAGTTTGTACAGTAGCCCTTCAATCCCTCTTACCTTTCTATCGATTGGAGAAGTGGACGAGAGAAGGAACTCCGATATCTTAGCTATTACTGTCTGAGTGAAGTCACTGCAAGGGAACAATATCTCCCCTTCCCATCTCAAACTAATATATGGTCTAGAACAGTCTCATACGTTGACAATTTGCAGAAGGAGGAGACAGCACTGGCTGCTCCATTGAATTCCTGTTTGTGAGAGGAAGAGAGAGACTCGACCACGAATGTGTGCACCTGATTACAATCGTTGATCCCATTTGAGACGGTAGTATTCACGTATCCTCTACTGAATACCTCCTTATTCTCCTTAGCAATGCATGCAATGGAGGAGAGAGCAGTGAGAGTGTGAGCACGGGCGATTGGATCATTGCAGTGAGAGACCATTATCAACTGACTGCACACCTACAATATCCATGGTTACGGTATAACTGCTACAGTATCTCACTTCGTTTTGGGAGAAAACTAATAGAAGTTGTTCGTCCATTTGACCGAGAGAACGAGCGATTACTCCTCGGAGTGAATTAGGGCTGCATTTGATTATAATGAAGATACAAATGGAAGTTAGGGCTTACCCAACAACAAATTTTTTACATAATCGAACCACAATAGAATTAACTAGACTAGGGAAAGGATTTCTGAAATATAAAAAAATTAATAGGTTGAAGAGCTCTTTAGAGATCGCCTTACTTCTTTACTAGGGCAACGGTATTGACAACGGTAGCCAATTGCTCAGATATAGCACGGGATTGGATCCCTCTATCGAACTGTTGAATTATGTGAGAGAACCCGTCCATCTATAATTACATATTGATGGTATTTTCCGCATCAACATTAAGATATCAGAAATGATTAGTGACATTGCTTCACAATCATAATTGATGAGATATGCATCTTTATCAAACAGAATGCGATACAATAATTCCTAAGTCCGACCGTTCTGAATTGATACACCCATGAACATATACATGTATAGCGTCAAAATTCGAGCAAAATAGTGAAAAAGATCTCTAAAATGTTCCATAGATGATCAGAGAAGAAATCAGAGAGAAATGAGCCACTTCTTTCACTTTTCCCCTCATCAATCATCTCAATCAATTCAATGGGAGAATCTTCCCAATCATATTCCAATCCTTCCTTCTCATGCTCTTCCACCATTCTCTTCACTACGATCAATCGATACTTCGAAGTCTGAAAGAACAATTCTCACCGTATGCTAGATGTTATCAATCTGTGATGAAAAGAATGTAGAATACCAGCGTCTTTCGAAATTGCACAGACAGAGTGAGTGGGCAACGCAGGTTTCGTATCATTTCGTAGTCTTTTCGAAAATGGTAGTAAGCAGAATAAGCGAACCTCGTGGAAAGGATGCCCATAAATACCGAGAAATGTTGGACGAGGATGAAAAGAAGAGGCTGATGGAATATCGAGATAATCCATCTAGAAGGAGAGGATACGGTAGATGATAGGGAGAGGGAAGAAGTAGGGGGGGGGGGCGAGAGATACTTACCCCACAAGTGGAGGAAGACGCGTTGTGATCTGCGAGGTCAAACGAAACCTTAACAAGATTTAATTAATCAATTTTGTAAGCATTTGTAATTAATTGTGAGTATCTGCTATAACTGTAATAAAAAAAAAGTTATAACTAACATTCTTATTAGAATAGGATAGATACAAGTCGATATCTCCTTCCATCGGAACAGCGATTATACGGAAGGATGTGTTAGTGATGATCTCATGACGAGAGAAGTTCCCTCCACCGATCTAAAGATTGCGGTACTCAATAGAAGGGAGGTACCGTAATACGGATTGAAGAGCCTCACCGTTTCCACTTCATCGTAGACTAGTTTGTAGATTGCAGGGGAGACAATTGGAAAGGAGAAAAGAAGGAGAAGTGGAAAATACAGTACTCTCATCCATTCTCCCATCTCTCAATCATACCTCAACGAATAACGAAATTGATCTGGACATTGCTGTACGATTCTTACTCAATGCCAGTATCATAAATCGACGAAACGAATTGTATCTAGCAAGTTACACTCTGCAAAATACAAAATCTTTTATAGATCTTCTACGAAGAAAAGAAATACTGACAATAAGAAATGCGTCAACACGTATAATATGCAGGAACCTAAATAATCGTAACGACCGTAGATTTCGACGTGAGATTTCTTCGTGAAAGATGCATTATGTTAAATGAGAAAGCAGATTTAGTGGAAAGAACGATATTAACAGATAATTTTCCTATACGGAACTTCTTAGCAAGGAGGGCAATAGATGGTACAACACGACACGAAAACAAGTAAAGATAATCAACCAGTAACCGATAGATTGTATACAATTGAATGGGAAGAGTCCATCAATCTCTGACCTTCGGCATTTCGAAGATCTGAACCTTGTCTCTCTTTCCCAATTCTCTAATACCCTGAGGGGTAAAGAAGATGAACTGATTGTGAGCGAACTGCTCAGTCGCCAATTTGACGAGCAATTCCATTACAACCTGGAAGAAGTGAGGTTTGATTCTGCCTCTCCCCCCCCCCTCTCATCTCACCTTTCTATTGACCATATCCATGAATACATCGAATTCATCCATACATCTGAAGGGTGCTTCCATGATCTCCCATAGAGACATAATGAAGCACGCAGTTGTATACGATCTCTCTCCACCCGATAGACCTGCAACAGACAAGACATGACTCCATCTCAATACCACCAGTCATCCGTACCCTTGAGATCTTGTTTGGCAGTTCCCTCATCGAGTTCTTCTTCTCTCTCGTGTTCTCCATCTTCATCACTATCATCGTACTCTCTTCTCTCTCTTCTCTTCTCTCCATGAGTCTCCACTGAGATCTCGATCTTCTTCTCCTTATTCTTCACCTAAATATCACACAATGACGCATTTCAATTCGAAGAGATATAGAAGTGGCGGTACCCTTAGAATTCCTCTGAAGTCTCTCATATTCATCAATTTGTAGAATGCCATCTTGAGTCTCATAGTGACAGCATGGCGTAGGATCGGCAGTCTCTCTTCTCTCTCTTTCATCAGAGCCTCCACGATCTACAAACGACTTGACATCTCCTCCACTCACTAATTCATAATAAACTCTAACCTTGACGATTCTCTTCATCTTCTTGAAGGTTTTTGAATTGTGATTGAAACTGAAAAAATGGGGTTGAATGGTATTGAACAATCAAATGATGGAGTGAACAAATAGAAGAAGGGATAATGACTCACTCATTGACCATATCTCTATACTTGGCTTCATCATAATTCACAGCATTCAATGCCTTCTTAGCTGCGCTCACTTCCAGTGTCTTATCCTTAATTTCCATCCCATTATCTCCTTTCATCATTCCTATCACCATACATCATAAATCTTTTGTGTCTCTTCAGTTCCTGGCAACTCTCCAAAATCAGGAGGGTCACTGAATTCTTCGGGTTTCCCTCCAGTTGTAGCGAACTACAAATGTATAATGAGTGTGATTATAAGAATTGCCTTACCTTCGTCTGGAATTCGGGAGCATGTCTCAATTCGGCCAATGCATCAGCTTTCTCCTTCCTCCTGGAATAAAACAAGGTTTCCTCTTTCATCGTGTGAATCACCCACTTGTCGAGGGCAATATATTCATGATGGAAGGAGTCGATATTAGCAGTGATCTTCCTTTGAGTGGCAATGAATGTTTCGTGAGTCGCATCCAACCGATCGATCTCGTCTTTCACTTCCTTCAGCTTGTCCTTAAAACGAGTTCTCTGTAAGAACGGGACAGCCTCAATCAGAGGGTGGCACAATGCTTCAAAATGGTCGGATTGAGCTCAAATTTGAAATGGGAAGTCCCTATGGCTCGTACATTCATTTTACAACTCTGCATGATCATCATGCTTGGTTCATGCAAAATTTTTGTCCTTCAAGATACGCCCTCGTGTGACCCCTCATTCGAAAGAGCATCAAAAGTTATGCCTACAGTTCGATTTTCATCCATTTTGAACAAAGGGGAGCCGAGATACATCAAGATATGTACATTTTTCCATGCATTTTCACAGTTTTTGATTTTTAAAATCATGAAGAACTCATTTGCACCGGCTGATTTTCACTGTATTCGATGCGTTATTCGATTCTCTTTCAGAAAAAAAATTATAAACCTGCAAAATTACAGGACATGTTTCGAGATATTTGCATATTTCTACCACCCAGGTTCGAATCCGCCTGACCACACGGGCTTTTGCCAGTTGTTTGCAGCCCTATTTTCCACACAAAATAATGATTTTGATACTTTTACAACATACTATGTTTGTTAGAAACAGGAAATAATATTTAAACGTCTAGCAAAAATTCATGCAGAGAGGCGGAATCGAACCTGGCCAACGCCTGGTGATAGAAATATGCAAATATCTCGAAACATGTCCTGTAATTTTGCAGGTTTATAATTTTTTTCTGATAGAGAATCGAATAACGCATCGAATACAGTGAAAATCAGCCGGTGCAAATGAGTTCTTCATGATTTTAAAAATCAAAAACAGTGAAAATGCATGGAAAAATGTACATATCTTCATGTTTCTCGGCTCCCCTTTGTTCAAAATGGATGAAAATCGAACTGTAGGCATAACTTTTGATGCTCTTTCGAATGAGGGGTCACATGAGGGTGTATCTTGAAGGACAAAAATTTTGCATGAACCATGCATGATGATCATGCAAAGTTGTAAAATGAATGTACGAGCCATAGGTACCTCCCATTTCAAATTTGAGCTCAATCCGACCATTTTGAAGCATTGTGCCATCCCTGTCCTGATCTTACAGAGAACTCGTTTTAATACAATCACAACTGAGAATGATCTCGTCTCCACCCCCCCCCCCCCCTCTCTCTCTCTCCTATACCTCGAGAGGCTCAGATCCAGTCTGTGCATCGTTCACTCTCCTCTTCGCTTCATTCACTACTCCTTTCGCCTTCGCCAATTCCTTCTCTAATTTACTGCGAGTCTGTACAATGAGCGGCAATTAATTACTGATACATAATACGTGTCCAAAAAAAGATTATTAGTGAAATGTACCTCAATGAATCCATTTCTCTCCTCGTGGTTCTTCTTGATGTTCAAACGATATTCAACAATCGATTCTTTCTAAAAGAAAGAATAATGACAAGTATATGGAATGAATAAGAGCATAAACTGACAAGACTGTGAATAGCAGTATCCTCTGTATCCTCATCTCCAATCTCATCCATTTTCCTCTCCAGTTTTCGCTTCTCCGATTCGATTGCATTCTTCTTCGTATCCATATCACTCATCTTCTTCATGAGTTGTGCTTTCAATTGGAGTAGCCCATCCAGCGCCTCCTTCATCTACAGATATACAATTGGAGATGTGTAAAACGACCAAATATAATTGAAGGACCAACATACATGAATTAACTACGCAATCAATGACTCAATTAACCTTTATAGAAGTGGCATCCAACTTGGCCATTTTTACTTTCTCCGTGTCTATTATATAATTGAGCTGCCTGAGTGAATATCACATTTCACCATTTTTCACATCAGATTTCAAATGAATAGTTGAATTAGACTCACTTAACATCATAGTTCTTCTTAGCCATCAAAAATTTCGGCCTAGCATCTCTCTCGTGATTGGGATAGAATTTATAAATTCCTCCTTGTGAATTTTTTCCCGTTCCACTGCCTCCAGAACGAGTGAACGCCTTGCGAATATTGTGTGGACACTGAAAGACAACAATCAAGAGTATTACCATTTGCATTGCTTATGATAGTCATTGATTAATTACTCAGCGAGACCATATAGAAGGGATGAAATATACTACTCACACTTCCATTGAGAATATCTCTCGCTTCTTGATCAGTCTCTATCAGCATAATCGATTCGATTCCTACTGTATCAATCAGACAATTGCGGATCTAGAAGGAACTAAGTGAGCATGTGCATAGCAAAGTGAAGCAATATATCTGAACTTACGATAGGATTAGAGAACGAGATCATTCTCTCAACAGTGGGAATATCAGCCGATGGTTCATTCCTTCTCGTGTCATGGGGAGGAACATTGAAACTGAAATACACAACATGATTGGAGGGAGGGAGAGAGGGAGGGAGGGAGGGAGGGGATGGCTCTTACTTGGCAACGATCACATTGGGGAATTGGACTTTTAGGTGGGTACAGATGTCGAAGAACAGTTTACGATCCTTCTGAATTTATTTAAATGTTAACAAAAGCAAGTAAATAACATAAAAAAGCACCTGGGAGTGGAGTACGAATGATGACAGATTTTTACCGATGGCACTTTCGACCCCGACTATCCATTTCTCCTCCCTCACATTCAGATATTGACCTGCCATTACATGCATTATAATTGCCAATAACAGATAATCGATCAAATATTCGATACCGAGAGGACCGAGAGGCTCCTTCTCGAACTTATTCGCATTCCTCTTGATTGCATCAACAATCTTGGGAATGTCGTAACCGAATCTGGAATGAATGGATGAGTATGAGTAGAGGGTAGTGAGTGATCTCTCTTACTTAGCGAGGGCATTCTTAGCCACAGCCTCACTCTGTCGAAGATCGTCCAGTGCACTCTTCATACTTCGATCACTCTGATACTTCTCTGAGTCGACACGCTCCTTCTCAGCATGTTTCTGAAGAAGAGTCAATTCAATTAATCATTCATCCTCAAGTTTCCATCACTCACCTTGTGTCCTTCTGCATTCACTGATTCTAATTCATTTCTGATCTCTCTCGTCTTAATTTCGATCCCTTTAATCTACAAAAGGAAATGAGTGATTATCACCATCCAACGTACAATAAAAAACAACTAACATCTTCATCAATATCCCTCAATCTTCGTTCGATTTTCAATTTCTCATTAACCTTTCCATTCGACATTAGAGCATCCTCTCTCTGAAAATATGAACACAAATTCTCAAGAGTGCAAGCCTATAAATGGCATACCTTTTTGATATCACTCTCGATAGCCTTGATCTGACCTTCTTCATCCCTCTCATCTCTTCTTAACTGTAGAATGGAATCATTCACACTTTTGATCTCCCTCTCGATCTCTTTCCTCTTTGCTTCCTACAAATATCTCATAATCACCTTCTTCGCCCCCTCTCCTCTCTCTCCACTTACAGCTTCTCTCAATGCACCAGATTCAGTTGCACTCGCTTCAGTGATCGTTCCGATTGCCTCATTCAGTTGTTCCGTTTGCGCTTGATATCGACTTCTATCTTCTCTATTCTGCTGAATTCGTCGCTTCAAGTCGGCATTCGACTTCAGAGCCTCAGCCTTCTTTTTATCCAACGTATCGTAGTCCTCAAAGTTGTATTATTTCGTTAAAAAGATATCGAAAGTATCAGATGTAAAAGGTACTTACAGCAAGGACATCTCTAAGAGGCAACCAGAGTAGCAGCCATCCAATCACTGATATCTCGTGCTCCTTCTCATCGATCTTTGAGATCTTCAACCTATGCTCTCCCAGTTTCTTGAGCTCCCTCAAATATTTAATGTATTAACCGGTCATCAATCAACGACTCACATCTTTCTCTCGCTAAAGCTCTTGTCGAACTTTTTGATTACACGGCCCATATCGAAAAGGAATTGATCGAGTTGATTGTAGGATTCACGAGTTGAATCGAGTTCGGTAGCGAACATGAAGATCTACAACGAGATACACTATCCCATTTGCGTTGGAAATACTAAAACCCCTTCAAAATTGTATCACTCCAAGCCCAATCCAAGGCACTCTCGACATACTTCATACAACTTCTCCGGTTTCATCTGCTGTAGGAAGTGTCTCGATCTATCCTGACTCATCCAGAAGATAGGGTTGACCAATTGAATGCCATATCGATTCATCAGTTTATCCAGATCACCCTTTCTCGTCGACACTCGCGTCTCTGCATTGAATGCTTTGTAGGAGATCGTCCACTCTCCGATTCACTCACCCTTCCCATTCACAATCGATTTGAGTACATAAGTGCTGCTGCTCTGGTTGATGGTCCTCTCCACAACTGCATACTCTCCATACGCAGGATGGGACGACTGGCCAGTGTTAGTCATCACTATCTTGATCTTCGCTGTTCTACAAATCAAATAATAAATAATGGAAGAGTAATGCGCTACTAGCCTTCTTCCTTCCTTGATGTAATTCTTCACTGAATTTCCTCTATCATTGTGATTTCCTCTCCCTCCAAGTCCGATGTTCATAGCAGCGAAAAGAGCTGATTTACCACCTGAAAGGAAATTTTGGCATGGCTTATCGCCCTTTAAAGATATAAAAATTAGACAAAAAAACAACATGTAAACACAACTTACTTCCATTAGGCCCTCCAATGTAGAAACAGTTGTTGTTTTCTAGATCAAATTCAACCTTGAGCTTTTCGTGGCACATGAAGTTCTCCAATTCGATGCATTTCACACGCCCGCTAACTGAAAATGAATAGGTTAAATAACAGATTCAGATTACATGTCGTGGCGAGCAGAGAAACAATGAGGTTTTGGCCTAGTTGTGATTGAACATAGACTATTACAGGTTCTCGACTGTTCTAACAGGTACAACCACGAAGTTTCGAATGCCGAATACGGAGAACACAAGCATATCAGAATAACTCACTCTGAGTGACTTCCGATTCTTCCGATTCTTCCAGTTCTTCCCTCAATTTCTTATTTTTTTGGTTGGCTTTTTGCTCCTTTGGGCCGTCATTTTCCTCGTTTGATTTACGCTTCCTAGTAAAGCGTGTCGTCATCTGCAACAGAAATTCATTGGCACTACGACGCGATGTGATTGCCTTCTAGCAGTCGTTAGGTTCAATTAAGGACGAATACAATGGATTGTTAAGAAGGGAGCAGCTAAACTGTAGAGAGAACAATTGGAAAATGCATTCCAAATCGATAAACAAAAATATGACTAAAAATACAAATTTCAAAATTATTAGGAATTTTCACAACGACTTACTGTAACTACCTCATTTGGTTCGATTGGGTAATGATTATATTTAATTTCTTTTTTCACGGCAACACCAAAACCCGCAAAACGGTTCGCCCGGAAAAAAGTGAACTCAGTGAGCGGCAGCAGGGTTTTCCATGCGGGAGGCCTGTCGCGGCAAATCCGCAATTTGCAAAACTACAGTACCCTAACGTTACGGAAATACGAAAATGACTGTTTGCGCGCTTGGTTTACATATTTTTAATGAATTGTTGGGTAATGCGGCACTGTGAGAGTCCCATCGTAATTATAGAGCAAAAAACAAGATATAATAAAGCGTCTCTTGTCCGCAGAATCCCCTTGTTTCTGGGGCACCATTCATGAGTCTGACATCCTTGGTTTAAAAATGCCCCGAGGAACTGTCCGCTTATTTATTGTTTTGGTATGTTTTCAGTAAAATCGAGACTTATTTTGCGAAATCGGGCAAGCTGAACAAGCTGCAAATAGTCATAAACATAAA
>LS506675.1:1703847-1732994 GCA_900490845.1 Pristionchus japonicus
CCCAGCGAACTAAAAATGACACGGTTGAACAAGTACCCAAATCTTCCCTATCGTCGATTTTCAGCATGTTTTTCCTGTCTAAAGGACTGAAGAGTGTCAAATACTACGAAATATGGGCTTGTTCAACTGTGTCATTTTTAGTTCGCTGGGTCAGGCATTTTCGGAGAATATTTCCAGCTCTTCAAAACAGCCTTGTAAAATATGGGTCAAAGGTGGAATCGATGGGGAATCACGCGCAGATTCAGAAAATCGAGGTCACTTTTCATGGCCATTGTTGGTTGTTCTGCAAAATGCAGCCGCGCAAGCCGCGGCACGCGGCGTGCCGCCGCGCGCGCATATACATGAGGCGATTAGCATGTACTGTACTATGTGTGTCGAATGTGAGAACCGCGCAACGTGAGAAGTTGCAACTTACTTGATGAATATTTTCATCATGGTTCCAAAGTTCTCGTGAGTTAGCATAACTCCCTTTGGAGATCCTGTTGTTCCACTGAAGAGAGAGGTTGAATGAAAACTGAATGGTTTAAAAAGAAACCTTGAATAGGGAAGCAGGACGACATCTTCCTTCACATTGATCTTCACTGGCTCTCTCTTCTTATCGATGGAAGTGGAGATCACTTCCTTCCATGGAACAGTTCCAGCAGGAGAAGAGGAAGACGTAGAAAGAACGATGATTGTCTGGATTTGTTTGTTTGTTTGATCTTCTACTCTGCGATTCGCAATCGTTCTTCTGATTTTCTCCCTTCCTTTTTACCAGCACTTTTTCTCACCTTAACATTGGGCGCTCCCTTCACTGCTTTCCTCACTTTCTCTAGATTTCCTTCATCAGTGAGTACAGTTGTGCATCGAGAATCCTTGAACTGACGTTCCAATTCGACTGAAATGCACCAAATGAAGGGATCTTCTCGAAGGAGATTGTCTTACAATCAGTGAAAAGGGCGGAAGCACCGGAGATGGCTCCTCCCTGTAGGGCGACTCCAAGGAAGAAAGAGAAGAACTCCTTTCCATTCGGGAGAACTGGAATGATCATCCTCTATCCACTACACTGTGCATCTACCGTGCGTCTCTATGCGAATGTTCATGAACTGGCCCTTTGACCTTCTCTCTCTCACAAGAAAACACGCGATAGATAAGAGACAGAGACCGTTTTATCTCATAGGGAAATGGAGTGGCTGATTGAAGGATT
This sequence comes from Pristionchus japonicus, assembly GCA_900490845.1. NCBI lineage: Eukaryota > Metazoa > Nematoda > Chromadorea > Rhabditida > Neodiplogasteridae > Pristionchus > Pristionchus japonicus. The sequence continues at coordinate 1,705,034 of LS506675.1, forward strand.
CTGGAGAAAATCGAACCATCCATGCATCGAAGGCCATGGTACGTGACCAGGGAAGTTCCACAAATTAACAGAAAGCAATAATAAGCATAAGCAGAAAAAGTATCAAAGAACCGCAAAAGAATGGATAAGATACTTACCGATGCAAGCAGTTTGATGGTTGAATCCTCGATTGTGAAGGAATTGAGCTACGGCGTAAGATTGAGTCTTCACTTCAGAATAAGTCAAGAAATTTGATGGATCTGCTCCACTGATCTAAAATTATGTTGTTGTTTGACGCTTCCGAATCAGAAGCACTATTTTCGGATATCGTTCTAATATTCTGAAACATGTGGAAGGCCCTAGATTTCTTGAATCCATTATTTGCCTACTTTTTCCACAATGTGAATCTCTCGAGATCAGTCTTAGAATTTGATAATGCAGATAACTCACAAAGGCCTTCTTGTTAGGATTCTTCTTGATAGCTTCGTCGATCTTATTGAGTAGATCGACATGGACAGGAGTAGTCGAAGTATCGATGGAACCGAAGGGAGAAAAGTGAATGACCATACTGAAGGAGCGAAGAATGAATTGAGTACGAATGAAGGGAGGAGGAGAGGGAAGAATGTAGTTTGTAGCTATGAGATAGGGAATGGAACCATCTGAGATAGAGAAGAGAAAAGGAGAGATAAGGATGAGAATGAGACGAATTAGGGGACTACTTCATTCAACCTAATCACTTGTTTGCACAATACAATGCAGAAGTTCGTGCTCGGTTGAATGGGAAATTCACTATCGGGTGCATATTCTGAAATGTTCGGGAAGAATGAATGGGGGAATATCCAATGGAAGATGCGACTGTCAGCAATGATTTGTCTGCTCAAATGTGCAATCCCATACAGTCAAAACCTCCTCTGTCCCTCGTCATTCCCATCTTCTTCCATCTTCCAACAGGTGCATTTCACACTCTACAATGCATAAGAAAAGTACGAATGTATTTCGTGCGAAAAATTTCCGCAATCTCAACACGTTTCACACTTTCTCATCACAACATCTAACGCGTCGGAACTGCATTTGACTCCAAAACTAACTATTCCTTGGAATGTCCAATCTCGTTTAGTCGGGCTTCGTCTAATGGTCAGTTGTGGAGAGTGGCCATTCATAAATACCCGCCATTTCTCTCTATCAGCATCGAACATTGAATCTGTTTCCACCTGTTATACGAAATTCGATGTTTTCATGCGTTCGAAGTCACGCAGATTCTCTCTCTTCAGTGATCTCATCCAGTCATACATCTCTCATCTCTAAACACAACAACATCACAAACAGCCTTCCATTATCCTCGAGATGAAATTGTACTATGACTGGATTTCCCTCCTTCTCTGGTCAATCGAATTGATCATCCTCTCTATCGCTCTCGTATTCGTAATCTTCGCTGTTCGAGAAGTATCTCGAGATGCAGTTCTTCATTATAATTACAGGTTAGATCCATACTCAGATTGAGGTGGTTCACCTCTCTCTCAGAGTTCTAATGATATTGAGGTGGTTCACCTCTCTCTCAGAGTTCTAATGATATTGAGGTGGTTCACCTCTCTCTCAGAGTTCTAATGATCGTCGTGGTTCTTCGTGCTCCACTGCAAGCAATCTCTCGATGTGTTGTCATCTATCATCGAGCATTCGTATACGGTCCAATTGAGTTTCCCCCCGATGTTTGGATGACAATGAATCCATCGTTCCAATTCCCTCTTTCAGTTACAATCAGGTGTAAATGCGGGAAAGAGATTCCAACAATCAGAAGTTGGATTCGCATTGTTCTTCCTTTCTTTTGAACGAATTGTCGCTTGTTTTGATTCGAAATACGAAAGTCGATTCAGAAGAACTCATTCGAAAATAATCATAACTGCATTTTTCGTAAGTCTTGTATATAAAGTTAAGTCGATAATGATCTCCCTCTCAGTTGTTTCCTGGTTTTCTAATGCTCGGACTCTTCTTCGTCAATGGAGGTTCCACTGCTTTGTAATACAAATCAGAAGTATCCTTTCCAGCTTCACTCAGTTCAACTCTCGAAACGACTCTCACTATGTTCGCGTATATTCTTGCAGCTGTTGTTAGTATATTTCAATTATTGCATTTGTGTAATTGATCTCGATTGTAGACAACTCTAATCTTATGGCGGATCGCTATCTCTAAATTTTCCCGTAGACATTCACTCAGAATGGAATTGAGTGCCAAGTTTGCAACAACTGAAAATATCAGGTACTGAGAGGGAGAGAGATAGGGAGAGTTCCACTACCATTCACATGTTTTCAGAGCTTCTCGTATCTCCTTTCCTTGTATTCTCAACGAGTGTATCTGTTATGGAATCATTGTAAGTTTGGTGTCGAAAACAGCTGAGAATCCTTCACTCTCGTGACCGAAAGAGTGATTCGGATAAATCATGAGCAGACACAAACAAACATGTTGTTTTGAGGCATTCACAATATTTTTCTCAATATAAGCTGAAAAGAAAAAAGGTCTCTTGCAGGTTGGATTGGGAGTGATATCAGTGACAATTCTGAAGCAAGAAGCAGGAAGCGATCCAACCAAGTTGAGCCACGCCTTCGATTTAGTAAGAATTTGCTCCCTTTCTCTTGAAAAGTGTTCGCCGTACGAATGAAATTGAGGAGTTAGACTAGTTCAACGAAACGACTTTCCGGAATGGAAACTGTGAACACATAAAAATGAACTTCCCACTCGTATTTCAGGTTGCAGCATATCAAAGTCTATTCATTCCTATCTTTCTCACCTACAAAAGAAGGGCGATCAAGAGAGAATCAGCAGCGAGTATTCAATCTGTAGATAGAGAGAAGACGACTGATCTTTACTTCCAAGCATATCAATCGAAATGGTGATAAACTGAATCACGTAGGCTATTTGTGTTCAACAGTAGTGATAATTTTAGCCTATAGTCGATCTTTCAGTCGATCAAACTCCATTCGAGTTCCCAGTTGTTTTCATTCGTCATTTTTTCTCTGACCGCAGTGATAAGGGGATAATCGAAAACAAACAATACGAAGAGAAAACCAAAGGGAAAAGAGCCGGTCTATCGGATCCACAAAATTCGAAAGACACACACAATTCGAAACAGGCACAGGGAGAACCTATCACGATCAAAATTATGCAAATCTGGAGGGCCTATTTCGTGCTATGAAAGGGGCTGATATGGGAAACAAACTCCGTTCGAGATGAAGTGGAGTGGATAGGGAGAGAGAGAGATGTCTGTTGAAGTGAATGCTGCAAAGAATCGTCTGGACTCTGGAAAGAAGTTGACTCCAAAAGGAGATAGAATATACACTGAATTGTTCTCATTCATGCAATGTTCTCTTCTATTCAATCACAGAAAGCTAATCTCTTCTTGATTTTCCTCTGGGGGAATCAAAACAAGGGAAGCAAACAATAGACAATCGACCTTTCCACGAGGATCTCTATCCTATTTCTCGCTTCTTCTTATTCTCTCTTTCAGATTCTCTCTTCCTCCTTCATTTCCTGCAGTGTTCAGTGACTATCAACGGACTAATTAGACTTTTGATTTCTTCAATCATCTTTGTTTCCTTGAACTTCAGACTGCTTTGTTGATCTCGAGAGAATTGAGTGCAAGGTTCAGACAGACCAATTCGACTCTCGAGAATACACAATCGTTCTCGAATTCATCCCTCTTTACTTCTTTCTTCGATGCAGTATAGTTCATCATGGATATCTCAATCTGTGTCATTCCCTCCTCTCTTTCCATTGACCCGATCGACCACATTATTCTCTCTTTCCCGTCACATCACCAATTGCTTCTCCCCCTTGCGCTACATTCGTAGTCAGGATGGTTTCATCTCTCTCTGTAACCGATCCCTCACCCCTCTCCCCTCCCTCTCTTCTCCCCTCTAGCTTCTTTGATTGTGTGCTCCCTTTCTAGACAACGAAGTGTAGAGAACCGATAAAGGAACAAGATAATCTAAGGATGAAGAAATGCAAAACTGAAGGAAACCTTGAATAATTGAAGGATTAGGATGGAATCTTCCTCAATTTGATCTCTACATTCCTCCCCTCTCTCCTTCTCTCTCACTACTAGGTGTAAGCTTTGCAAGCGACTGAATTTAGGATTGCACAAGGTGTTGAAATGCGAGAGTTCATCTGATATCACTCAATTCCATCTCTTCTCCCATCTCTAATCCGAGTATGAACGTCATTTGTGCTTAGATTGTTTCTTCAATCAAATGAATAAATAGAGAGTCTGCACCAACCTAACATCTGACGGGACTCAGGGGGCTGAAAGGACTCTCCCTTCTCTTCTTCTTTCTCTTCTCTCTTTCTCTCATCTCTCTATTTCTCAGTCTCTTATTCTTCCTTCGTTTCGCGCTTTCCGTTATCTTCGCAACCTCTTTCACAAAAGCAACAACTCTAGCACAGCTTTCCTTCCTATCATTCTCGAGCTTATGCCTTATTATCACTATTCTGGGAACATTTCTGACACAGGGATTGGAGTGGGGAGGAGAGTACGTCAGTCGGGCCAGAGAGAGCTGATTTATTCACTTCCCTCTATAAAGAGGAGTGGAAATGGAGAGGAATGTCTGCAATCTCAGTTCATTTGTTGTCCTCTTCTCTCTCTCTCTCTTCCTGTCCTATCAGATTTCCACGCATCTCTCCTTCTCGCATCCTCTGTTTATTTATTCCCCTCTAAACTCATTCTCTCTTCCATAGTGACAGCTGCAGAGAACACTTGTTAGGACATGTCTTCCCCCATTCACACTTGTTTCATCCATCTACCAGTCTTCAGTTGCCATTTCCCCCTCCATCATAGTTCACCTCCCCTCATTCACTTCTCTCTTATCATTACCACTCCCATATCACATTTCATTTTCACTGCCCTCCTCTATTCACATTGTCTCCGGATGATTCACATTTCCGATGCGTTTTTTCATCGCGTAACAACTCAATATTCCCCAATTTCAATCTGTTCGATCTTCGTCTTCTTTGTATTCTACTCTGTTCCTCATTCTCTTTCTCATTCATCCCTCACTTCACTTTCAGATGGCGAAGGAAAAGAAGGGAAAGAGCGCCGATTCCTCACTGCAACTGCCTGAAAAGTAAGTACCTCAGCTATCTTTCAAAGGGAATTCCTCATAATTTTTGTTTATTTTCAGGCCCGAGTCAAAAACCGAGGATTCCGCCTCATTTATGACATTAGTAAGTTTGATGGTTCATTTTCACTCCGTGAAAACACTTTTCATATACTGATTCATTGTTGTCCGAAGACATTCTATGATTAAGTGCTCTACCTAACTGCAACCTCTTCAGTTTCGATATGCTGTAGGATTCGACTACTTCCTTATGATTTCGGGAGTTTTACTCGCCTTGGCACAAGGTAAACTTCCCCTCTCCCTTCACAGCTCATCCATTCTCCCTTTAGGTGGTCTCAATTCTGCGAATGGAATGATCTTCCGTCACTTGACAGATGCTTTGATAGAAGGACAAGTATTGGTGAGATATTTTCTTATCCCAGTCAGTCAGAGTCTCGTATTCAGTTGATCTCTCTGAACACGATTGTCCATTCATAATCCATTCTCGTCTCTTTCAGTGGGATGCAGGCAAATTCGACTACGAAACCTTCGAGTATAATTCATTGATAGCCATTCAAAACTATGCGATGTTTGGAGGAGGGGTATTCGTACTCGGATTCCTTTCGGTTTGTTACCTTTCTCTTCCTCTTCGCACGAAGATTTCTGGACTGACAAATGAATGAGAATTATTTTTTGAACAACCGTGTGAATTCGTGGCTAGTGATAAGCCTATCAGCGATTTCGCGTCAGTTTGAGAATTCATCTCCACAGATCTTGATTTATTGATGTGACAAATGCAAATGAAGCATAAAATCGGCTTAGTAGTGTGAATTTCGTGTGGGATAGGAACGAAAACATTGTATCGAGGGATGAAAAACAATAGTGTGAAAAACTGAACTTTTACTAAATTCAGATGTGTTGCTGGCATACACTATCGACTAGACAGATCAATATTATTAGGTGAGGGGAAAATGCAAATTAACGATGAGTAAGATTTGCATTCACAGAAATAAATACTTCGAGTCAGTCCTCCGTCAGGATATGGCATGGTTCGATAAGAATCAAACTGGAGCACTCACGACCAAAATGAGCGAGTGAGTTATTTGAGAACCGAAAACGGAGTGAAATATTCGTTTTCAGAGGAATGGATCGAATCAAGGATGGAATGGGTGACAAACTGGGAGTTCTTCCCTCTTTCCTCGCTCAATTCGTTGGTGGAATGGCTGTCGCTTTCTATTTGAGGTCTGTGTTGCATTCACTCAAAACGACTGCAACCTTGATCAATCTACATCGATCACACCAATCAATTGCACTTTCAGTTGGAAGATGACTCTAGTGATTCTGTGCTTCGTTCCTCTCTTCTTCGGTCCAATGGCTATCTGCTCCAAAGTAAGCTCTCTTCGTGTCTTCCTCTTCGAGTGAAACCCAATCTCTTGTGTTCTCCTCCGATCACGACACTGAGTGGATACAGAATAGACACTGAAGCGAGTAGACTACGCAAGATGATCAACTTCATTCCAGATCATCTCTACAATCACTCCCCATGAACAGAAACTGCACTCATCTGCAGGTTTGACCCTCTTCTTCACACTAATCAGTCCCTCATCCCCTCATTCATCCATTCTCCCCTTCAGGAGCAGTAGCTGAGGAAGTCATTGGAGGAATTCGAACTGTAATTGCATTCAATGGACAGAATAGAGAAGTTCAGCGGTTCGTTATTATCAAGAGAGCAATACAAAGAAGCATCGATTATGTTCAGATACGGAGGTCTTCTCTCGAAGTTGACCAAACTAGGAACGAAGAAGGCATGGTTGACCTCACTCGGAATGAGTTTTGTCATGCTTGCTATGTTTGTATCCATGGCTGTCTCTTTCTAGTGAGTTATACTTCATATTTTTTTCGATTTTTGAATATCGTTGCTTGAAGCAATGAATCAATTTTAGTTTCGGAACAACTCTCGTAATCAATGGCGAGATCTCTCCCGGAACGACTTTCGCCGTCTTCTGGTACGGTATTCGACTCTCTCAATTGATCAATAAATCAATATTCAGGGCTGTGATCGGAGGAACGTTCGCAGTAGGTCAAGCAGCTCCCCAGATTGGAGTGATTCTCGGAGCGAAGTCTGCTGCTGCGCCCATCTTTGAGATTATCGATCGAGTAAGATCCTTCCCACTACCATATCCATCTACTGTACCCTCTTCAGGAGCCAGTAATCGATTCTCAATCGAATGAAGGAGTGAGATTGAATGGAGTGAGAGGAGAGGTTGAGTATCACGATATTCACTTCCGATATCCATCGCGACCCGATGCTCCCGTCCTAAGAGGAGTCTCACTCAAGATTCAAGTAAGCACAGATCAAATATCGGTCAGTCTGATTATTCTATCCCTTTTGTAGCCGGGCACTCACGTAGCACTGGTTGGTCATTCTGGCTGTGGAAAGAGTACTCTCGTCAGTCTTCTATTGAGATACTACGACCAGGAGAAGGGAAAGGTAACAATAAGGGAGAAGATGAGATTGAGGAAGAGAGAGAATTCAGGTGACCATCGATGGAGTCGATGTATCTACTGTGAACATCGAGAGTCTGAGGAATCTGGTCGGAGTCGTGTCACAGGTTAGAAGAGAGAGGAGAGGGAGAGAGGGAATGGTTCCCTTCTCAGGAACCAGCTCTCTTCGCTGATTCGATCGAGAATAATCTGAGATTGGGAAGGGAAGATATCAGCGAGGAAGAGATGATCAGAGTGTGCAAGGCTGCCAATGCTCACGATTTCGTTATGAAGCTGCCTCAGGTATAGGAAAGTGGAGAGGATACAGATTACTCTTTGATCTCCAGGGCTACAAATCTCGCATCGGAGATGGTGGAGTGCAACTGTCTGGTGGACAGAAACAGAGAATCGCCATTGCGAGAGCATTGGCTAGAGATCCCAAGGTGAGAGAGAACGAGGATTGCATCATCCCTATCCAATCCTCTTTCAGATTCTTCTTCTCGATGAAGCCACTTCCGCTCTCGACACAGAATCCGAGTCGATCGTCCAAGCTGCTCTCGAGAAGGTTATTGATTGACGAGGAAGACTACCGTAACCCGTCCCTTCCAGGCAGGAGCGGGTCGCACTACGATCTCCATCGCCCATCGATTGTCTACCATCAAGGGAGCTGATTGCATCTACGTCTTCGAGAAGGTATCGATAGGATAGGGAGTAGATCACTCCTCTCTCTCTCTTCAGGGTCTCATCGTTGAATCGGGCACTCACGAACAGCTGATGGCACTGAAGGGACACTATGCTCAGTTGGTGAAGGCCCAAGAGATCGAGAAGGAGAAGGATAGTGATGTGAAACAGGAGAAAGGTAGTCACAATTAGAGGAAAACGCTGTTCAATTGAATTTGATTCAGTTGATTCTGGTCCCGTTCAATTCAATCGTGCTCTCTCGAAGGAATCAATTCTCTCGTCAAGAGCATCCAGACAACTCTCGATCGCATTCTCAACCACTTCTCTCAACAAAATTGACCAGGATATTGATGATCTTGAGGTATTTATCTTTCTATTTCCTCTCCATATTCAATGTATATCATAATCTCTCCGTTCTAGGCTTCAGAACCATTGCTGTGGCAGGTAAATACAAAAAGTGGATTGATTGTTGTGTGGCGTGATTGGTTGCTTGCCCTTTCCTCTCCTTGAGATTCTATCGATTGATTTCCTCCTCCTCTTACCGTAATCCAATCAGCGACGCTTGCAAGTGCAAGATTGCACTGTAACGTGTCCATTATTTCTCTTTCTCTCGCTCTTCTTCGGGTCCTGGCTATCGAGTCTTTCCTTCTCTCTTTCTCTTGGTAATGGCTCGGTTGATTGGAGTGTGTGGCCTTCTGTTCTGCTGCTGTATCTCTCCTTCCACATTCACATCATCTCTTCAGGCTGAAGCAACAGAGGAGAAGGCAGATCCATCCTCTCTATGGACGATAATCATGTATGCAAGGAACGAATGGTTGGTGCATCATTCTCTACCTCATCCTCAGAATATGCCTATCATTGTTTCGACTCTAATCCACTCTCGTCAGGTGCATGCTCATCTTCGGTGTACTTCTCTCGATTGTTCGTGGTCTCACTTTCCCATTGTTCTCGATCATCTACGGTCAGATGTTCAATGTGAGTCCCTCTCTCTTTCTTTCTCCATTCCCTCTCATTCCTTTTCTTCTAGACTCTCTCAACTGGAACAGACGATGACAAATTGAATGGAGCCAGAATGAATGCCATCTACTTCACTCTCATCGGTCAGTCCAACAGCAGAACAATATGTGGATGTCTTCATCTTCATTCCCATAATATCTTCATTTCATCATTTCTTTCAGGTTGCTCAGCCTTCATCTCAACTTTTATCTCTGGTTTTCTCTTCGGTAAAGCGGGTGAATTCATCACGAGAAGAATGAGAATCTCCCTCTTCACCAACATCATCACCCAGGTTCGAATCAATCAATATCCTACAGTTATCAACGAATTCCCCTCAGGACGGAGAGTACTTCGATCAAATCGAGCATTCTCCTGGAAGACTCACAACGAGACTCGCTTCCGATGCTCCCAATATCAGAGCGGTGAGAGGGAGGAGAAAGATCAAAGATCAATGGATGAATTAAGGCAATCGATCAAAGATTGGCAGATGTTCTACAGGCAGCAACGGGAATCGTCGCTGCCATAATCATTGCATTCACTTACGGTCCATTGATGGCTCCCATTGGAGTTCTAACCGCTGGAGTCAGTTACACTTCTAGAGATCCTCTCAATCTGATCGTACGATACTCATACGACTGTTTCAGACTCTGGTCGTCATTCAAACTCTCGTGGCAAAGTATCTGAAGCAGAAGGGACAGAAGGACGCTGTGAAGGCTGAGGAACCCGCAAGAGTGAGTACTTATTCTCGCACTGTGATCTTTGATCTTGAACCGTCTCTCCTTCTAGTTGGCCACGGAAGCGATAGAACAGCACAAGACAGTCGCCTATCTGACGAGAGAAAGACACTTCGTAGCTGAATTCATCAAGGGAATGGAGGGGCCGTATAAGAGAACCATCATTAGAGGTATCCTCTCCCGTCTCCTTCCCTTCCTTCCTCTTCCTTCCCTTCATCCGTCTATTCTTTATTCAGGAATAATTCAATCGATGACATATTCTCTCCATCTCTCATACGTCTTCTTCAATTTCGCAGCTGCCTATCGATATGGAGTGTGGCTAGTCTACGTCAATCAGGCCACTCCCTACATCGTATTCCAGTTCGTCCTTCTCTTCCTCATCCATCCAATCCTCCTCTCCTCTCAGAGTAATCGAAGCACTCAACGTAGCCTCGATGTCTCTCATCTCCTTCGGAACGTACTTCCCTGAATACGTCCGTGCTCGTCTCTCTGCTGGTCTCCTATTCAAGATGCTCAATCTAACTCCTTCCATCGATTCTCTCTCTGATGAAGGAAAGAAACCCGTGAGTACCGTAGTTCTCTTACCCTATCACCAACTGACTTTCCAGATGCTCAAAGGAGAGATCAAATTCGCGATGACAAACTTCGCCTATCCAGCCAGAAAGGAGCATCTCGTACTCAGGAATATGGACTTCGTTGCCAAGCCAGGTGAGGAGGGAGAGAGAGATCAAAGATCAATCGAGTCCTTCTAGGCCAGACAGTGGCACTGGTTGGTCCATCTGGATGTGGAAAGAGTACGACGATCCAATTGGTAGAGAGATTCTATGATCCATCGAGAGGAGCTGTTGTAAGTTTATTTCCTTTTTTCCCTTTTTTTACTGCAGGATTCTATCTCACATTGTGACATCGATTTCCTTTCAGTTGTTCGACGGAATGAATGCGAAGGACATCAATGTGAAGCATCTCCGATCTCAGGTAAATAGTCTTGGTTCTTCAAACCTTTCACCGTGTGTTCACTTCCAGATTGCTCTTGTCGGTCAAGAACCAACACTCTTCAACTATTCCATCAAAGAGAATATCGCCTATGGATGTCCAGGTACTATTTTTTTTCAGAATTACTTCTTATTTCTAAACATCATATCTGCAACTCCAACTTTCAAATCTCCGATTCAGATGCGACTGAACAACAGATTGAACAGGCAGCTCGACTGGCCAATGCACACGCATTCATTACCAGTCTGCCTGCTGTCAGTTATTTATTCCCCCTTCCTTCTTACCATCCACCACCTTGTATTCATCCATTCCCTTCAGGGCTACAACACAATCGTCGGAGAGAGAGGAGGTCAACTATCGGGAGGACAGAAGCAGAGAGTCGCCATTGCGAGAGCTGTCATTCTCAATCCGAAGATCCTCCTTCTCGATGAGGCCACGAGTGCACTCGATACCGAGAGTGAGAAGGTGAGCACTTCCTTCTCATCCATCAATGACCCACCCTTCCAGGTAGTGCAAGAAGCCCTCGAGAAGGCTCGAGAAGGAAGAACTTGTCTAGTCATCGCCCATCGATTGTCGTCCATTCAGGTTAGTAGAAGGGAGATCCATCCCCTCCCCAATCCCTCCCTTCCAGAATTCGGATGTGATCGTAGTGTGCAAGGATGGACGAGTTATCGAGAGAGGAACTCATCAGGTATCGTTCTATCCCCTTCTTCCCTCTTATTTGGTCTTATTTGCCCTCCAACTATCCCCATCTTACAGGAATTATTATCTGAGAGAGGTCTCTACGCGGGTCTCATCGAACGACAGAAATTGGACTGATCTCCCTTCGCTTTAACCAATCGATTAATGCTCAATTCTAGTCATTCCATCCATCATAATCATTTCATTCACTCTAGTCACACATATCTAATCCCCGTCTGAGATGAAATATCAAAGACCGACAAAGCTTTACAGTGCACTACGACGTGTTTCTCATCATGATACATGTTTCCCCATTTCTCTTTCTAGTCCCATACTAAATCTTATTCACATGTTCCCTGTGAAGTTTCTAACCATTGTTGAGTTTGATGAGAGCTTTATTTTCACTTGATAAATAATCATTATTCAGCGTGTTTGATGACGAGATCTGAACTGCTGGGATCATGAAATATGCAGCAGAGAGCATAAAGAGAAGGGTTTCAAGGACATGTCGACACTTCATTAGCGCTTCTTTCATTCATCAACACTTGCAACATTAATTGGAACCATACATCGACATTGATTACACATATTTATTCATTCAATCCGTTCAATTCATGCTCTGTACTACGCATCAGGGACACCAGTAGACATGAGAAAATGGAGGGGAATATGAGGGGAAATTCGAAAGTAATAATAATTTCACCGTAAGCTTAAGATCGTTGAGGCTGCCTATCACTGGGACAAAGCAATTCAATGTATGATTTAGCGATGGAAGAATGCTTTCCAATATTGAGAGCTGCTGCTATTTCATTCGTACGACGTCGAGCGATTTCTTCCCCTGAAGAGAGGAGATGAATAAGATCACGGATTAGTAGACTGAGAATATGAGTAAGAAGTGATTAATAGACTGTTCCTCGTAGCAAGAGAGGCGTGACTAATAATCCCTCCCTTCTCCTTACCATTCTCTTCCTTTCCAGGTGAAACAGGAACGACAGCTACGAGAATCTCCAGATATCGACCGATTCCCTCGAAGATCAAAGATCGTCTTAGATTCCACTCGATCGGATTACCTTTACATCATCCAGATAGATTCGTGCATCGGGAAGGAGGAACACTCGTCTCGATTTGGACACTGTTCCGATTTCACCGAGAGAAACGGACAGAGTCTCCTGCACAAATTGTTCATGAATTTTGATATTTTCTTCAAAAATTTCCATCCAATTAATAATTCTGAACAAGTGCTAAACTGTAGGAGATTAGTGGCAAGTTCTATGGAACAAAACAACTCTATCTCTCTCCTTCAGAGGGTAAAAGTCCTTTTGATTGACTCTGAGTGCTCCAGTCAATCACAGTTCTCCGCATGGAAAACAGAAAGGACAGTATCCTCGATAATTCATTCTACCGTATCCCTTCTCTCTGTTTATCCCATCCTTCTCCTTCTAGAACCTTCGCCCATTTCGTCTCCCGTCTATTTTTTGCAGGTAATCGGATAAATTGTTGACTGCCTCCTCTCAAGTTGGAACGAAATACAGATTTGAGTATCGGTGAATGGATAAACAATCTGACCCGAAGAGATTCAACATCGTCGATTACGGTAGTCGTGTTCTCGATTAGTCTCTGTCCATTCTCACTGCTGATCAGACTCGTTGAGATGAGTTGGCCTTCCGGCTGAAGGGAGAGCGTCCATGATTATGTCTACGTCCATTGACTTAGTAACCAACCGAAGGGGGCATATTCCTCATCTTGAGAGTACCGTAATTGCTCTTGAAGTACGTGTCAACCTGCAAGTTATCACTCATCGAGAACTGGGAGGGAAGAGTACAAACCTGATCGAATTGAGTACCCAGTGAATCAGTCAATTCGAATAGTTTTCCCTCTGCTTCTTCGAGATCAGAAACGGACGTTTTCAATGAGAAGAATCGTTCCATTTCTGAAGATTGATCGTCTCCATTCTTATCGCTGATCCCTTTTCTCGTGAGATCGAAAAGTGCACTGAGGAACGGAGAAAACATGGCAGAATGCGAATGAAATTGAGCGTGGAGACAGATGAAATGTACTCAAAACAAGAGAGGAAGAAACGAATGAAGATGTAATGGAAGAGGAAGGAGAGAAGGAGGAGTAGGAGGATGGAGATAGAGTAAATGAGAGTTGGCCACTGGTCAGTTGTCATTCCCTCTCCTTCATAAAAACCAAGTAATCACAAGTTCTGCAAATGGCGAAAACAATCGAAGAGACACCGATTTTTGAAGGATAATCAGTGATCGGAAATGATAAGAGAGAGGGAGCGCAATGAGAGATGAGTAAGGGAAAAGAAGAGAAGAGGAAAGGCGTTTCGACGACTAGTTAAGGAAGAACAATGAGTGGAGGAAGATTCGCCAGAGGGAGGAAGAGTGCAGAAAGAGAGAGGGAAGGTGCAGAGAAGGGACGGAGTGTCTGAGACAGAAGAGGGGATACTCGGGGGTATCTTCCACCCTCTCTCCCTTCGTCTCTCCTCTTCGTTCACGTGAACTAATCATGCACCAATTGTCTCCTTCTCCATTGCAAGAGAAGAGACGGGGATATCCGAGTGATCGACGATGGGGATCACAAACAGAATGGAGAATGGCCATGCCTTTCCTTCTCTCTTATCTACTCGCAGATTCAGCAAAAGAGGAGCTAAACATGTTGACAGTATTGAGGAGAAGAGACTGATTAATGGATGGAAGAGATGAAGAGACGAAGGGTCATCTTGCAGCATATTGACCAGTCCCTGTGTTGATTCCACGTTCGAGAATAAGATAAGGGAGGTCCAAGTAGAGAAGAAAGTTGATATTGACATGGATTATGATTGATATGAGGTCGATGTGATAAGAGAGAGAGGGGGGAACATGTGAATGGGAGGAAGGAACGGAAGAGAAGGAATCAACAATGGATGAGTGATACTCAATGGACGAACATGTGAAGTAGAACAATCAACTACTTCCTCTGTTTTTCATTGATCAACGATGAGTTGAAGGTACGCAAGGAGGAAGGAAGGAGAGAGTTCCTCCCGAGAATAATATGATAGTGGGAAGAGTTTGAGACGAGTCATTCTGCAGTGACTGATGCAATTCCATCCATTCCACTCTAAGCGAGCAATGAGGGCAGCTGGGTGAATGGAAGAGATTTGCAAGGAACGAAAGAAGAAGTTGATAGAAGGAGTCTTCGCAAGATTCAATTCGATATTCTGAGAACGAGGAAAGGATGGAAGTGAGGAAGGAGAGAATAGTGAATGGGGTGATTCTCAGACGAATGAACGATCTCCATTTGTACTGTAGTCATGTACTATCCTACAATGGACAACACTCCCAGAGGGTGGAAGATACTCTCTACTCTTCTCTTCCTCTGCACAACGTTCGCATTTCTCTACGCCCATTCACTTGTTTTCTCATTGGAGATAACCTTGATTTGGTTGAAGGAATCGGCAGGTTTAGCCTTGAATCCACATTGATACTCTCCACTAACCAGTAAGTAACACGAGATCCCCTCTCCCCTCTCCCCTCAATCTGCCATCCTTCTCTCTCCTCCTCCTCCACTGCAAACGACGACCGTACTCCCGTGCCTTGCACATTTGTTTTCCACGCTTGTCTTCGTCTCTTCACACTTTTGATGATAGAGGGACGTTTACTCGAAGGTTCCATCGATAGGAAGAAGAGGACGGAGAGGGAGAAGAAGGGGAGGAAGGAGGGGGGACGGCCATCATCGGATGAAAATAGAGAATGGAACAGAAGAAGAACACCAATACGAACAGATCGCGCAGAGTCTATGTAGATGCACGCAGAGTAATGCCCTATCGTAGACTGTTCGATCGTTCTTCGAGTCTTCGTCCAAAGATCTTCCACCGTGCACTCTACTCCTCGATCTACCGTAGTCTTCCATCTTCTGGTGGTTCAAAGTCCTCATCGTTCCTCTTCTTCTCACTCAATTCTCTCCACGAACAAACAGCCTCTGCTAATGCTAAATTGCTCGAAAACAGAGGGTCGAAGTCCGATGAGTTTCGCTCTTCTGAGTAAGATCACCGATCACAGGCCATCCATCGCCCGAGGGTCGATCCTCCCCTCCCCCCCCCCCCCCTCCCTTCCTTCCTCCCTTCTCTTCTTCTCCACGTTGCAACTGTCACTCAGAGTAGTAAGTTGTAAGAAAGCTTTATGTTCGGAGTCATCGTTCAATCATGAAAGTAAAGCTGTCAAATTAAGGCAGAATGGAAAGAATGGCACAGACGGGGGAAGGGAGGGGGAGGGATCTCTGTCGCTAGGACCATCTATACTTTGTATTACTACTGAACTACTAACGTTAGAGAGTGAGTCAAACAACAAAAGGTAGGGAGGGGGTCGATTACCAGTGTAGATCAGAGATCATCGAGAGAGATTGGACAGAGTACGAGTGAATCGAGGGAATGAATGGGAGAGTGGATGGCAGTTACTTGTAATATCGAGTGGTACCCGTATGCAAATGGGGGAACGACAAGTGAGGCCTATAGAGGGATAACAGTAACTAGAGAGAGAGAGAGAGGGATTCCTAGATGGAGAGAGAGGGAGATACCACTCCTAGCATTCTTCTTCATCGATGGCGAATAATTGGGGAGAAGGAGGGCGAGATGCGGGATGGCCACGACGAGATCGACGGGGTTCACATGGACGAGTACGAGATAGAAGAGGAGATGTTACGTGTCGAAGCATCTGCAAGAACGACCATTAGTATTACTCGACTATCCACACCACGGGTCAACCACCATCCCTTATCACAAAAAAGTGCCCACTAAGGGAATTTTGTTTTCGAGTGAGTGGAATAGCGAAGGAGAAGAGTAGAAGTAATCAATACCTTGGCCTCGATCTCAGCGAGACGACGAATCTTGCGACTCTCATCGATCGAAGGAGGAGAGGATACGGTAGAAGAGGAAGGTACGGTAGTCTCATCCTCCGATCGTTCACCAATCACTTGCAGGATTGTGAGGAAGAGTTGGACACAGAGAATGTGCAATCGATGCATCAGAGCGATAGCAACCAATTGGGGAGATGAACTCTTCTGCTGAAAGAGAAGGAGTTAGATGGAAGAGGGAGAGTACGACTGGATGGAGAACCGTCGAATGGGAACGGATGAAGTATCTTACCTGACTCCTTATGGCAATATCCAATTGGGCGATCATTGTGGAAGGAAGGAGTATGCCAGAGGGAAGGGTTAGTGGTCGAATGAGAGAGATGAGAAGGAGAACAGTGGTCTGAAAGAAGAAGGGCGGAGTTTAGATGTGAAGTGATAGAGAGGGTCTCCCCCACGGTTTAGAAGAGAAGAAGAACGAGAGGAAGAAAGGGAGGAAGGAAGGAAGGGGGAGGGGAGGGAAAGGGATGAGAAAGCAAAAACAAGCGAGATACGGGGCTATTGTACACGAATGATTGATAAACAAGTGGATCGATGGAAGAAGGAAGGGAAGACCAAGATGGGAAGATGAGATTGAGAAGAAGATGGAAGGGAGAGACAAACGACTAGTTTGGAACGGAGAAGAGAAGAACAGATTGAACCATGATTGAGCAACAACGAGAAGTGAATGGACGATGCAGCATGGAATGGACAGTCACAGATGGAACAACGATACACGAAGTGATAAATGGATGGAATGAAAGTGTAAACGAATGAAAGGGAGAATGGGAAACGGGAGAATGGTAAGTGCAGAGTAGAGAAGGAGGGATTCAGATCGCCCTTATATTGGGACGGGTCTCGTGGATAGAAGAAAGGGGGAGGGAAGGGAGGGAGGACAGGGTACAAGAGACTCCGCCCTCGAGAGGAAGAGGGAGGGAAGGGAGGGTCTGACGCAACCAGTGGATGAGTCCATGTGAAGGGCACGGGGAAGAGGCAACGAGAGAGTATGCAAATCGGAGAGAGGGACGAGACAGAGAGAGGGAGAGGGAGATGAGAGAGTATGCAAATGAGAGAGAGTGGAGAGACTGAGTACGGATTAACCCATTGAACACGTGCAGAATAGAACGAGTATGAGTCCTGTTATGGGATGAACAAGGGAGGATCAAGAGAGATCTACCAGTGGGAGGGGATGGGTGCATTGGAAGAGAGAGGGGCGTGTGAAATGAGAGGAAGAGTACTTTGTCCCCCATGTGAATAGGAGAGTGCTGCAATGATTAGTCTCAGTCTGATGCAAGCTGATATGAAAAGAGAGGGATACCCCCACAATGAACGGGAGAAAGGAGAAAGAACTCTATAGGTGTGTCCATTAAAGGAAGGGAGAACTCATAGTTCGTTCACTGATCTTATTTCCCTTCATCGATCACAATACTTTGGTCTCTCTTACATTCAGCGAAGGAACTGATCAGGAAAGAATCAAAATAAGCGAGGAGGATCATTGTTCCTTGTTCTGATGGCCTCTCTCTCTCTCCTACTCTGGTGTGCATCTCAAATTAGCTCTCATCTCTCACGTGAAGCTCGTGAGTACTCGCGCTGTCTACGTCACTCGACCGATCTTGAGGCAATTTGGAAAGATCACGGATCACCACCATCAATCACAGAGAAAGTTCGGCCTTGCACTGCAGAAATCGAGATATCGTGAGAGGAGAATGGAAGGGTGCGATCAAAATGTGACTACGGTAGGTCAATGATAGGGAAGGAACTGGCTCGATAACTCTGTTTGTTGCCAACTCCCCCTTCTCCCTTCTTAATATTAGAGAATGATGGTCGAACTTTGTCCCCATTGCGTGCTACCCTCTAGCAAGAGCGAACTATTTGATCGAATTGAAAGAGGAGAGTAGGGCAGTGCCATAGATAGGCCATGTGGAAGGGCACGTGAACCAATCGAGGGAGGGGGAGAGGGGGACTGGTACGGGTCGGGGTCGAGATGAGAAGACTATTGTGATATCGGATGGCAGAAGAGAAGGAATGAGTGATGATTGTGACATCGGAGGAACGAGATCCAATAACAAACACCCCCAATATTGATTGATTGGACGACAGAAGGGAAGGGTTCAGAGAGGAACAGTCTTCATTAGCCCTCATTCCCCCCTCGAGAGATGATGATTGGGTGCATCGAACCTCTCCTCCCTCCTTCATTTCCCTCTCTCGACCCATGGCTATCAGATAGATCAGTGATCAGAGGGGAGAAGCGAGATGGGCACAAATGTCACGGAAAGAGGTACTCCCCACACTCCAAATGTTGCAGTAGAGAATGTGCAGAGGAGATGGGAAGAGAGATGAGATCTGAGAAACTAGAAAGAGACTGGATCAAGGGAAGGAATTAATGAACAATGCACAGGAATCATGGAAAAAACTGCAGAATGGGCTGAATTGAGTGAGAGGACACGTCGAATCATTCGTCCGCCTCAAAGACTGACTCGTCCCTCAGTAAGAACCTCCCTTCGTAGTCTAGTCTATCGGACAGAGGCCCTTTCCATGTGACTGAGTGAGATCACTCCTTCGAAGGGAGAACCCTGTTGAAGGCTTGCGAAATAGACCGCTTCCGAATCGAATAAGAATTAGAATACAACTGCCATGTGCAATGAGTACTCGTGATATTGTTTTCGTCTCCTCCCTTCATTCGTCTGTCCATTCGTACCTTCCTAATAAGTGAGTTCTTCCAACTACTCGCACGTGTAGATATGACGTGTACACACGTTACTCTCTACGCCAAATACCGTCGTATCGAGCTGACCATCGAAGAGGAAGAGGAGGAAGGAGGAGGAGAGGGAGGGGGAAGAGATCAGAGAACGATCCATCCTGTGATTACTCCCTTGTGTGAACTGTGTGAGGATACTCGAAGGAATCATGAGAAAGGCCAAACTTTAGGCATAAACACCGTTGGGTTAGTGAGTGAATAGAATGGAAAGAACTCTCAACTGGATGTGCTTTGTGATGCTGATCAAGCCAGAGAAGCACCACTCTAAACTACGAGATTGTTGACGGAAAGACTGATCTAATCAGAATAATCAGCAAACTGATGCAACATGATCCATTCCCGAAGGGGTCAAGACTCATCATTACCTCCCCTCTCCCCCCTCCCCTTCATGAGATGCTCATTCCATCCATACTTCTCTTCCATTTCTGTTCATTCTGACTCAGAGACGTTGCTTGCGATGCAGTTTCCTTCCCCATTTCCTTCCATGTCATCCCTTCACTCAACACGGGGTTATCACCTCTCTAATCACTCTTATCAGTCGGGGATTTTCTGGAAAATCGTGAGAAGTCAGCATTATGCAGTGATCTTCTTTCGTTATCAGAGAGGGGGAAACCCTCGTAAACAGCCCCCTTCTCGAACCTTGATCACTCTCCGTCTCTCTCTCTCTGTTGCCACTCTGAGAAACGAATGAGAAATGGGTGCGATAGCGTTGACATCTCTGATGAAATGGACGGATGAAGTTGCAGAGAAGAGAGGGGAGAGCTCGAACTGAGAGAAGGGAAGACACGGGGATGGAGGAGTCAAGGAGGATTGGATGGGGGGGGATGGAGGGGGACTCACTCATCGTAAACACTCAGTTGCTCATCTGCAGCCGCTCTTCTCCATTGGAAGGAAGGTCTTCGATTGAGTGAATCACTCAGGTTGAGTCAGACTCATTCCCCTCACATGAACTTTGTCCCTCCAATCAAATGGACACACAAAAAGAGTCGCGTAATTTAATTAGCAACATTGAAATAGATCGAATTCTTTTGATCTCTCAGTTCTTTACGGCTTGATCACAAATCAGAACAAAATGTAGACATTGTCGCCGAGTAAAAGATTGAATGGGCGGTAATTCACAGTTCACGGTAGTCTCAGATGGTAATCTTGACTTCGTCTACTTTTGTACATGTTATTGCGCACAGAAATTCGTCAATCGTGACCTAAAACTTATTCACAGATAAGATCTTCTTTTCAGCGAATCACAGACGAAGTCAAGATATGACAAATAATTAGCAATATTTATCACATCCAATCTCCATGTCTCTCTTATCTTCTCAGCTATTCGTGGTTCTCTTCATCTTGGTCATTCTTCTATTGGGAATCATTCTCATCATAGTATGAACAGGAAAAGTGAGAGCATCGAGTGAATGGGGAGTCTCCACCACTTTCCCATCCTTTATTGTGACTGTTCGAAGTTGAGTCACTTCTGGCTCCCATGAAGACGACGATTTGTACGAGATCTCAATTGATTGATCAAATGTTTTCTCGTTTACTTTTCCAGGGGCCTACCTTTCCACTCTTCACTTTCCCATTCGGAGAAGTGATCCATTCCACTTTTGGCTTTGAAAAGTTGACTCCAGAACTTTTCTTTGAGCTCCAGTTGGTGATGCGAGGAAGAGAAGATTGCTTGAAAGTCTTGGAACGAGATTGAATTAAGATCTCTTATGGTTCGAGATACCTTGGCAGGAAGAGGTTGGGAATGGAGAGTTGACGGTTTCGTTCGTGAGCTTCCACTATTCGATCCCTCATTCTTCCATTTCCGTTCAATCTCACTGCATTCAGGAGCACCTCAATGAAGGAAGATTGGTTCAAATATCAAAGATCAATATCCCTCACCCCACATTCCACAGATGCTCTCTTTGTATCCGACACTCATTCCCTTCTCAGTGCATCCTCTCACGATATTCCCATCTACGTGGATCTCTCCCTTCTCCATTCGACGGCCTTTCCCTGTCTGACAGCCTGAAGAGACGAGCTTCCACCATTTTATGTTTCTAGTTGAAGAGTACCGATAATGATTGCACGTTTTGGGAGTGACAATCTACTGCTCAAAAACTAGCATGTAACGCACCAGTAATCTCATACATCCCCCACTGTCCACACTTGTATCTCATGTGATCATTCTGCCATTCCTCTCCGAATCGATATTTCTTCCCGTTCTTCGAACATTCCTGATCAAGAGACTGCGAAATACACAATAGATGAATGAACGAACCTTCTTACTCTCCTTCTCTAGCATAGTCTCCAGATCAAATGCATAGATGCAGCCAACAACCATTATGAGAATGAACACTTTCATCTTGAGACCTTCTCTAACAGTCTCTTTTCATTGTTTTATACTGTGAATGTGATCGCTGATTGAACTCATTCTCTCTTTCCCATGCAAGAAATACTTGGAAAAAACAGATTCAATTTATAATAACGACAGATTCTCGCAAACAATTCCGGTTGGTTCACAGTGTAAATTATGCGTGGGATTAGAATGAAACAGACCTAGATAAGTGAAATACTCGCCTTATTAGAGGGGGAATGACTAATCAATAATCGACCAGAGGGTAGATCAATTGAAAAGTGAACAGCTTATTCATACAGAATGGCAAGAGTGGGAACAGGGAATCATAGGATAAGATCTCCATTTCGAACAGTGAAAGATGTGAATTTATGAAAGTAAAACAGTGATCTAGAAAGTGAATCGACTAGTCTTCGAATCACAATGTAAAACAGTTATTATTAAATATTGCAATCTAGAACAAATGACCTGGAAAATTAAGTGACTAAAGTGTCAAGTCTGAGCATAATTATTTACAACACGAATCAATTATTATTTCGCAATCCTCCTAACAACAATCAAAACATTTCCTCTGAAGATTATCTTATTCTCAGTAATGTTACAATCAGAGTGGAAAAATGATTCAAATAGCGCCTAAAGAGACGAGTAATTAATAGTTACAATATACGAGTGAATACTAATGAGTGTTAGCTAATCAATCTACAGATAGTGGGAATCATCGACAACACGACTCCCTCTCTCTCACGCGATGAATATGGGACGGAAGTTGAGATAATTGTACCCATGTCTCTGTAGTACAACATGGGGAGGATCACGTCGAGGACGAGAGGAAGTCTCTCTGAAGGAGAGAAGGATTGCATCATCACTAGGAAATATCTCATGCTCACCTATAACTCTCGACTGCAGCTCGTGCCGATCCTCTCTTCCTCAATGCTCCCACCATCTCGAGAAGAAGAGTATCCTGCAAGAAAAGGGATTGTGATTACATGATTCATCACTGATATCAGTAATCAAAACGAAAGGAAGTTTTACCTCATCCTCGTCTCCTCCATCCAAACTCATCTCATTGAATCGCTTCTTCAGTGATTTATACTCTTCATCTGCCGCGATTTCCCTGCAATCATCTTCTATCCTCCATCTTCTTCTCTCCTCACTACAAACCTCGCTCTCAATCGTAGATCATCTTCTCTATCTCTCAATCGATCTCTCTCCATCACGAGAGAGTACCATGTCTCCAATAGACGAGTGCATGTCGGATCTACAAGGGATGGAATCGCTCCCTTCACCTCCCCTTCTCTCTCCTCTCACCTCCACACAATCTTCTCTCAGCAGCAGTTCCCTCTCTCATCACTTCCTCCAATCTAATCTCACACTCGGCCAATCCTCGTTGGATATCTTGCCCTGTTCGTCTGCAATACTCATCATTCTTCTACATCATCCTCTCTCTTCTGAACCTTCTATCATCCGCCCTCTGCTTTCTCATTCTCTCCACTTTCCTCTGCACCATTCGAATGGAAGCATCGTCTGTTGAGAGACGAGACGCCGAATCTCAATCCAATTTATGCGAATTGAACAACCTCTTTTTTCCATACCATAATCGACAGATCTTGGATTGGGAGCGACAATGGCCATCGGAGTAATCTGCCCTCTCAGTTCTTCCCCTGATGACTGCAAGAAACAATTGTGAACCTTGACCCATCAAGTCCTCTCACCTCTTCCTTCCTCTCCTCACTCATCTCCACTTCTCCTCGTGAGTCTGTGCTGCGTAAGTGCTTCATTCTGAATTGGATTGACTGCTTCTCATCCATCCATCCGATCAACTCACTTCCTATAGCTCTTCCCCTTCAATTCTTTCTCCTTTGCACTCTCTACATTGACAATCTCAGCATCGACGAAGGACGAAGACATGGGATCGTCACGAGGTGGATTGGAAGACGATGACGAACTGAATGCACCAATTATGTCTTAAAGATCATTCATTTTCTGCATCATAACGATAGAGAGCGCGAGAAATAGAAGAACTCACCCATTGTCGTCCTCCGTCTTCTCTTCTCTCTTCTTTTCACTGAATGGACTTGGATGGGGACGACGAGTAGAAGAAGGAGAGAAAAGACGAGCGAGGAGACCTGATTGAGACGATGATCTTTGATCTATTGATTGCTGAGATGAGATACCTTGAGGAGGAGAGTAAGGAGCGGGTCGAGAGGGAGTCTGGAGGAGAGGAGTACTGTAGACAGAAGCAGTGGCGAGTGGAGTGAGATGAGGGAGAGAGGGAGTCACTGGAAGATCAACCATCTCTCATCATACTAACCAGTCAATCTCACCAGTTGCAGCCGGAATCCTTGATGTAAAAGAAGTTGAAGAGACGGAAGGAGTAGCGAATGGAGTGGAGGATGAAGAGGATGACACTGGTAATTATTAATCAATCAAAGTGAAATTGAACCATTGTCTCACCATTTCTCTGTTCAATCTTCATCTCTAATCCCAATTGATGATCACTCTTAGCTCTCGCTCTCTCTCTTGCTTCCTTCTTCCTCTCATTCAATTCTTCTTCCTTCCTCTCTCTTAATTCTCCTTCATCCAATGTTCGACTTCTTCTCCTTTCATCAATCGATCCTCTTCCATCTACCGTACCCCTCCGTCGATTGATCGTCTCGATAATCGAGAGTGCCTGAACACCGTATCCTCTCCACCCCGTCTCTCCTCTCTCCTTCTCTTACCTGTCTCTCAGTACACACTCCTTCTTCTACACTATCTTCCATCTCAGCAACAGTTCTCTCTAATTCTTCCATTTCTTCCTCTCCCAATTCTTCTTCTTCATCTTCCTCTTCAATCTCCACATCTTCTCCCTCGTATATCGCTGTTTCCAGTGGATCAATCTGAAGAGACGTAATTCAAATGTAGATCAGACAATTCATCGCTAATAACAGATCTTAGAATGAATAATGAAGACCTCGGCCTCTTCCTCATCATCTTCTTCATCTTCATCCATTGACGACGAAGGGGAAACCTTGCGGATTAGCTGAAAGTTATTTTATAGTTCATTATGAACTTGTTTACTAGGCGAGCTTCAACAGAATCGGCATAACCACAAACCGATCTCTCGAGAGTGGCGAACTCTGCTCTCTCGGGAGTTTCTCTTCCTCCTTCATTCTCCTTCCCTAACATGGAAGCACGAAGAGGAGTGAGGAGATCATCTCGAGATCCTCCCACGCATCGGTGATGGATTGAACCTGATTATGAATAAACTTGGTCTGAAGAGTTTGACTCATAGGCAAGGATTGATATATTCAAAGTTGATCAAGTCAATGTGAACAATAAATTTTCTCACCTTCCCTCTCCTCTCCAATGGTAATTGTGGTGGTTAGATCTCTGGAAGCGGATGCAGATGACGTCGTTCTATTGATGGACGTCGTCGATGATCCATTCTCAGATGGGAAGAAGAAGAGAGAGGAGGATGAACCACGAGTAGATAATCGGGAAGAGAAGAGAGATTAGTAATGATAAATAGGAAGAGATAGAACTGCATGGTTGAATGCTCACTTCTTCTCTCCATTAGTCGTCTCTTCTCTTCTATCTCGAATAGTGGGAGTTGTAGCATCTACCGTTACCTTAAAAGGGAATATAGCTTGAATACCCAAGACGAAACATTCTCACCGTGTGTCTCCTCGGAGAGAGGGGAGTCGATTCGAGTTGGGAGTTAGATGGAATATCACGAATGTCCACTGTAAGGAGAGTGATTCAGTCGTTGATCATCACTCTCATCTCACCATTATCCATACTATTCGCTTTCTCGAGTATTCCTCTCTCTTTCTTCTCCGTTCTCTCGATCTTCGCTAGTTTATCACGGAGAGGAAGACGAGAGTGAGTCTTGCAGAACATTCTGGAAGATCTCTTCGCATTTATTTCAGACGATCAAAATGACTCACCTGAAGGACTTGTACTGATCTAATTGTCTCTCGACAGAGCAATCTCCCAATCTCAATGCTTGTGCACAGAATGCGCACTTGAAGCAAGTCTTGTGAAGAGTGAGTCCCTCCACTACCATCTTCTCTGCGAGATACACTGGCTGAGAGAGGGAAAGATTCATTATTGGAGGGAGGAGGAGAGACAACTAACCTTAATACAGTAAGCGCATGCATTCTTGGCTGGTTCGACCATCGAAAGTGAAGCGATACGGCGAGTTGACGAGGGAGTTTCCAGTTTCTGGAAGCAGATAAAACGGGGTTCAAGATTCATCAGATAAAACGCACCCTCATTTTGACTTCTCCGCCCTCCGAACTCTCCACAGTGATTGTCTTCTTGGGAGGAGTAGGGGGAAGAGAGGGCTGGAAAGAAGGAAGTAGAGTAGTGTTATCATGCGAACACAAGTGTAGAAACTGGTTAGTAAACACTGTAATAACTAAAGCAAAGAGGTTATCAGAATGTATTCTCACCTTTCCTCTAATGGAAGGCAGTCCGACCAATTCCTTCTGTTTCAATCTCTGATCACTCTTTCGAAGAGAATCATCTAATTCCTGAAGAAAATATCGTTTCTCAATAAAGAGCCTCTCCTTACTTTATACTTCTCCTTCTCTTCTCTCCTCATGAATCCCTCCTCTGCTTCCTTCCTCACATCAGCCACACGGGCACGCATCAACTGAATAGTATTCATTTCATGATCAGGAACATCTCATGACAATCGATCGAGAAGACTCAGCCTGCGTCACGTCACCCAGATAGGCTAACCTTTTCCTCCTGTCCACTCATATTCTCCCTCTTCTCCTTTCCTTCTCCTCTCTCAATCGCTGCCATTCTCTCCTCCATCTTCACTAATTCCTCTATATTCATTCGATGAGCCGCCTTCTCTTGTTTCACTTCACGTTCCTGATCGAGAAAAGATCAAATTGAGAATATGAGGGCCACATCAATATTTGATGTTTCGAGTGAAACACATCAACCAGCAACATTTCAACATTTGATTATCGTATGGAATTCACTTTATAGAACTGCCTCTCCTCCGCCTTCACTTTCTCTCCTGTTACGATCTGCTCAACCTGCACAATTTACAGTTTTCATCCAAATATCAAAAGTATGTTACTAGATATACGTCCTTTTATACTCACCTTCAATACCAGTAGTGGATTGAGTCTCTCTACCAATGGTCTCTTCGTCTCGTGTCTCATTGGAGGAACGAGCGCAGTTCGATCCCCCAATCGAGAAGGAGTCAAGAACGGAGGCTGAATGAAGATGTGTACTTATAATTCAATGTTCTCTTTGCAATAATGATATTCGAAAATAGATCACTCAAGAAGGGAAACATCAAGTGAGCAGACCTCAGATCTCTTCTCTCCGTTTCCAATTCCATAGCAAGCCATCACATCCTTGGCCAATCTCTCTATGGGAGCAGCCTTGCGAGCCTTCGAGGCATCCACCTCAAATTGTCGAAATCAATCAATTCAATGTCAGATCAACGATGTAAATATTGAATTGGCCAGGAAGGCAACTCACGGGTGGTCTCTCATTCTTCCTCTTGAGACTGAGAACCTTGGGAGTAATCGCCTTCTTCCTCCTCTCTTCGTCTGATCGAATCCACGATATCTAGAGAGAAACATTTTACTTTGAAATATGATTTGCAAGGCCATTTCAGTCTTTGTAATCTCAAGATCATCTAGTAAACATCCTCATTCACATACTAGATTAGCAACGAAAGCAGCGATGACGTCATCCCTCGTTTCATTCCATGGTCCAGATGGAATCTGAAGGCCGAGACGATCCACGATAATGGAGAGACAATGCTGAAATTGGAGATTTCGATTATTTGGTATTTCGCACTGATAGAAACTATGTAACAGTTCCCCGAGTAACGATAACAATAAGAGAATCCGTACCTGGACTCTCGCATCTTCTCCTTCCATTGCGAGTAACTTGAGATAATCGAGTGAATCAGGAATGAATTTAGCCAGAATCGCCCCGAGTGCGCGGCCGTCTCGCCAACTCAAAGGCCAAACTATATATTAGAATTGAACTATTGTGCAATATTCAAACAGAATGTTTCAGAGGAAACTAAAGAAATTAATCCCAATGTCAATTCAACACTCGCAATACTGACCAACTAGCAAGATTGTTAATCTTGAGCTTGTAGGGAGCGAGTGATTGGAGGGCGAATCGATGGCAAGAGAGAAGATGCCAGAGAGGAGGAGAAGACGAGGGAGTGAAAGCACCCAGAGGAGCTGCAATCGACAGATCACCCAGATCTCAGAATATTGCCCATCATACTCCCCCCCCTCCCCTCTCTCTCTCTCTCTCTCTCTCTCTCTCTCTCTCTCTCTCTCTCTCTCTCTCTCTCTCTCTCTCTCTCTCTCTCTCTCTCTCTCTCTCTCTCTCT
>LS506675.1:1733094-1743454 GCA_900490845.1 Pristionchus japonicus
TTGTGTACTGAACATGAGAGGATTTAGATATATTTCAATGAATATACAGGAAGAGAAGACGAGAATAAAAACTGTGCTCACCTTGGTCATATTCTTATGCATGTTATCCTTAGTTACTTGTGCAAGTAACCGATATACACTCTCCCTCTCAGCCACCAATTCCATCTCATCCCGACCAGAGACTGCTAGTTGACTGCAACCAGAGATCATCACTCTTTCTCGATCAATCAATATCTTCATACCGTATCAGCCATGCAGTATCCCACACTCCGAGGAATCCACGGGCACACCCTGATCCCGTCGGCCAGAACGGCTGCAATGGCAGTGATGAATCATGATCATACCCTTGTTCATCCACCTCATGAAGTGAGTCTCCGACAATTGCGAGTAGTAGACTCCTTCCAGCCTTCTTCACCATCCTCACTGAACACTTGGAAGAGAAGAGAGAGGTGAAATCGAACATGGCCACGTCTGGACGGAGACGCTGAACTATTCAACGTCAATTCCACATTGCGAATACGACAAAAGGGAGATCTACCTGATTGGTAGCGAATTCGAGAGTGGGCAACTTGCTCTTCGTCGCGAAATCAGCTGCAGCTGCTGCGAATCTGCAGAGAGCCGCCTCATCGACATTGGAGGAAGAGAGGAGGGAGGAGACGTCTTCCATATCCTGAGAGAGGAAGTGAGGGATAGGAGAGAGATGAGGGTGGATAGAAAGAACCTTCTTGATCACTCTCTGCTCCAATAGACTGCTCTTCTTAGCACACATGACAAAGTAGTGAGTCTCGTCCTTGTAGTACACGATGTTCTCCAGATCAACGCCCGTCACCTAGAGTGACAAGGATGAATAGGCCACTCGGAATCGGAATAGACTGGAGCTCACCTCGTACATTTCCTTGAAGAAGGACTGGTTGAATATGTAGGCGACACCACTGAAATACCAAGTGATCAGCTGGATCAAACGCGGAAATAAGATCTTACCTAATTTCAGGCACTCTCTCCTCTTCGTAGCTCTTCTTGTTGATGAAGTTAGCAGTGATTCCAATCGCCAATTTTCCTCGCATTTCCTCACGTGGAAAACCTGAACAATACCAAACTGACTGCATAAGTTAGCAGGCTATAATCGAATGAGGAGAGGGCAGTATGGAATTGAATGCCTACCTGGTACAGTATTCCTCTTTCCATCTGCTCCTATTAGTACATCGAATTCATAAGTGGAGATGATGTGATCGGGAGGATCGAGAAGAGCTCGATACCCATTCCCTAGAGAGGAATCTTCGTGTCAACTCTGATTACGAGAGGGAAAGAGTGAATACCTTGAATGGGAGTTTCTTCCGTGGGAAGGAGTAGTTGGTTGAATGAGACAGAATCGTAGACTTGCACTCCGAAGAGAAGGGAAACTTTGAGGAGAATGCACTGAAGTTGACGGATGCCTGCAAGGAAGAGAAGATAGGGGAGAGATGAAGACAAGATCTCTCACTGATGTGCTCGATGCTTCCAGTGCAGAATTTGGGATAGAAGAATTTGGCACCTAGCCCCTGCAACGACTTGCATTAAATACGTAATATTATTGTTTCATAATTAGTCAGTCATTAGTCGAACAAATTGATCTTTCTTCAGTCATCTGTCCTCTTATCATTCTGACCTTGAGATCAGCGATAACGAATTCCCATAGATGGAGAACGTTGTTCCTCGAGAACTTATCTCTCTGTTCTAACACAACGACTCTCGATCCGAGAAGGGCACACTCTATCGCTGCACGCAGACCACATGGACCTGCAGAGAGAGGGATGAGGACTGCAGATATGATAGGGGTGCGTGTGATACGGTGATTGTAGGAAAGGAGTAGAACAAACCAGCTCCAATAATGAGTACATTGTATGCACTGGCTGCTTCGTTCCCTTTGTATTCACTCTGCTGTCTTCTCTTGTCCAGAATCTTGAATAGCTTCTGTGCCTTCCAACATTCAAGTTGATGAATTCTGAAAGATCAAAGATCAGATGACTCAACTTCAATCAAATGTTTTCTCCACCAGCTCAAGTATCTCCAATCACTTCTCCCCATGGCTTTTGCCTTTCCTTGGAAGACTAATCTCCTGCACACACATCTCTCCTTCCATTCCTTCCTGCTTCATCTATCCATAACTATCCTCCTCTTCTCCCCTTATTCCCTCTTCTCTCCTTCTCTATCCTCTCTTCTGTCTACTATTCTCTCTCACTTTTTGCCCGTCATAACTCTCTTTACATACCAATTGACCACAAATGGAGGGTTACAATGAATTCGGAGAGGAAAAGTGGATCAACCTTTTCGATGAACGAGCCTATCATTTCCCCGTCTCCCTTGTTCACTGTCGTCATAGATTATAGAAGAGAATGTAAGTTCCAAGTGAATAACGAATTCAATATATAATGGAATACATTTCACCCCGACACTTTATTACCCACCGGAAAAGGAGAACAGACAAAACATTTCGATCTCTTTCTATTCTATCTAACAACTATTTGATTGCACTCAGAGCAAACTCGTGAGTAGAAAACAGTAAAAGAGATATGCATACGAGAAGAAGCGAGATTGGGACTGACCTATCGTACAGATTCTTGTGGTCTGTAGGGTCAATGTTGAGTGTGAGACATAACTGAAATATGGATATTCTCCTATCTCTTTTAGTTCTCCCTTCGTTCTCGAACCTGGAAGAATGCACTGGTTATCCCTCTGAAGGTGGTAGCCGTTGAGAATGCATCGAATGCAGTGGCAGGAGTGCTCATCACTGCATCGATCCACGGAGAGCGGGATACTGTAACTCATGAGAGATCATCGACAACTGACGGCAAGATTGGTGTACTCGCAAAGAATACACACACTCACAAAAGCCAACAAACACGATTGTGCACTTTAGAAAAACGAGAGCCGTGCGATAATCGTATTAGGGTGAATGTTTTGGAGACAGGTTCGGGGCAGAAATGACACATCGTCTGGAAAGGAGATGGTAGTCATCCCATTCCCTGTGATGGAAAGAAGTGAGATGACCAGGAATCGTTCCCATACCAATTCCCGCCTGTCCAGAGGTCAATGAGGGAAATGGGAAGGAAGAGGAAAGAAGAGTCTCGAGAAGGATAAAAGGGAGTGATCATGCAAGAGGATGGAAGGATGGAAGGAGTGAAAGGGAGAGTGTGAGAACAGATCAAAGTGGCTACAATAAGAAGAGAGTTACACTCCGCCGTCAGACGTTACTTTCCTTTCCTATTGTTTCAACATCGAGATACATCCGGTGTCTCTAGTCTAGCAAGCAAGCAAAGGGTCAATCCTAGTGGAGACAGACTAAATCTGAGGTGTGAAATGGGAGACGAGAGAGGGAATGAGTAGTGTCCCTTCAAAGGAGGAGACACTCAATCATGCTCATTCCTGGCTCCATTCGCCCCTCAAAAGAGGCAAAATGCAAACACGCGAAACGAGAACCTCGGAAGAACCGAAAGGGGGGAAAAGAGGGATTCATCTCAATCAGAAAATGGAACACGAGGAGGAATATTGAATTACTTTAGATGATGATGTATAGATGCAAAGGTAGATACACTGTAGTGATAAGTGAAGGCAATCTGCACAACAGGAAATGGATGTGTACCGAACCATCACTATAATAAAGACGGCACAAACATAGTACTAAGAAGGAGGAGGTAGTAGAAAGGGACTGTGATAGAAAGATGCACACAAAGAGATCGAGTCAACGACGGTAGATAAGGGGAGGTCAGGAGATAAGACTAATGACTCGACTAGTCGAAACACTGGATAAAGCCATTTTCCGCTTCGTGAACTGGAGCGGTTCTAAAACCGAATTGGAGCGATCGTAAAAGAGGAGTACTATGGGGAAGAATGGATGGACTAATGGTAAGCAGGACAGACACGAAAGAGGGTTTAATGGATGGAGACACAAGCTGCGTCAGAATCGATTGATTGAAGAATGACTAAGTAGGACTGAATAGATTAGATTAGAGTAGAAGGAAGGAGAAAAGGACAAACAAGGATCTGGTTGGCACACTCGTAGCGACAATTATCACATAGGGGAGGAATAGATGATTGGATGGAGGGTAATCCCGAATTGAAAGGGAGAGTTGTCTCTGCTGATCCAGCTTCTCCCTCCACACTGCAATAATAAGGAGAGACAAGGGATAACATCGCCATGTACTCACTCATTCATGTCTTAATTAAACAATTCTAAGCAACCATTGAGGTATGAAAAGTAAAGCAGAGAAATGGACAGTATAGTGAGGGCTACTGTGTACAGGCGCAACATGAATAGGCGCACCGATGCAGAAAAGAGGAAAAAGAGATGCGAGAAGGGAAGGCGGAAGAGAGAAAAGTGACACTTATACCATACATGGATGGATTAGGTGAGAGAAGAGAGAAACGATTTATGATGATGTACAGTGGGGAGCCGTGCATACAAGTTATTCAAAGGGATGGATAATTAAGCTGGGGGCTAAGCTCGAGCTTATCCTGGTATGAGGCTACACCCAACAGCTGTGTGCTCGAGAAATAAACGAGACACGGATCAAAGGGTGGTGTCGGAACCTCGAATAATCGATTAATTTTGGAAGATAAACGATAATTGAAATCATGGTCATTAGTGTAATGAGAACAATCATGGTAACCGTATTTTTGAATCTCCCGCAAATTGGAAAGAACACGGTGCACTATCAACATTCATCCTTTTTTAATACATTTTTAAAAATTCGATTTTTTTATTGTACATTTCTTAAATATTGTTTGAGCGCTCTACTTCCGAATTGTAACATTAATATATTTAAATTAAATATGTTCACCGTGTTGTGTATGTTACTGTAGGTTACTCGTGTAGTGGTGCGATTACTTGTTTGCCACGTTTTGAAGCGGGACATCATCGAGTTGTTTCATTTTTCGTTGTTTGTGAGCTTGTCACAAGTGGTTTTTTTTGTTCAAAATATAGCGGATTTAATACCGCATGAACTTGCTGCTAAATAAGTTAATATTAACGTCATTCTCAGATGGAGTACGACAACGACGAAAATCGTGCTTCGGGCGATGTCCATAAGCCAGAAGATTATGGCGATCACGAACAGCCAATGGATTACCAGGTTGGTTACGCCATCACACATGTTCATAATTAAAAAAATTCAATGTTGTTGAAGTTGTTGAATTTAGTCACGAATGACCAAGTCTTAGGAGCCTTCCATATTTAAATATTTTCGAAATTGATTGCAAATCGATGTTTTGCTAGGATTCCGGCAATGACAACCGCCATCCCAATGAAGATGGGAATGGATACGGTCACGGAGAAGAGAAACATCATGAAGAGCATCATGGTGGAGGGGAGCATGAAGGAGGAGATGAATATAGAGGACACGGAGGAGAGGAGGGTGGAGAGTATGGTGAGAATCGTTTATATAAGGAGTGGCGGTTCGTTCCCATAAAGTACTTTGTCGATTTTCTTATAATTGAAGAATCTTCAACTGTAACGTCAGCAAAAAGCCAGCGAGAGAATGTGCGAAATTGAATTTCTTACAATTCAAGATTCTGGCACTTCTTTACTTTACCTGCCGTGAGACCGAGCACGCGGAGTGCGAATTAGATTAGGACAGTCTATTCTCCCCTACCCCATTCTCATTCTACCTCATTCGCACTCCGCGTGCTCGGTCTCACGGCAGGTAAAGTAAAGAAGTGCCAATATTCTTCCGAAGAAGAAGAGTGCCGAATTTCATCTGTAATGTTAAATAAAAACGCTTTAAGGTGTGAAAGTAGTTCATGGGAACGAACCAACGAATTCACTCTTCCTTATATAGTGATTTCATTAATGAAAAATGTATATATTCTCAAGGTGCTTATTTAGGCGGTGAAGAAGGTGGCGATGGTCACTGGGGAGGCGGTTTCCGTGGTAGAGGAGCTCCGATGAGACGACCGTGGGGAGATAGAGGAGGATTCCGTGGAGGATTCAGAGGTATATTTAAACTATCTCAGAAAATATATTTATGTTGTTGTTTGCAGGAGGATGGAATGGTCCTCCCGGAGGTGGACCACCCGAGGGTTTCGGAGGACCGAATGGATTCTTCGGTGGGCCGCCCGGGCCAGGATTCAGAGGTTACAAAACTTGTTTTATCAAATTAGACAAGGGTTTCTTTCAAATTGTGCGTTTTTATTCGTTTGTTAAATTATTATAAATATGATTAGGTCGTCCTCCATTCCGTGGTGGCCGTGGATTCTTCCCTCCTCCTCGTGGATTCGGACGAGGTGGATTCCCTCCTCCCTTCGGTGGTCCTCCTCGTGGAGGATTCGGAGGACCTGCTGGATTCCCACCATTCGGAGGACCTCCCGGTGGGGGAGCACAGCCTCAATTGACTCAGGCGGAGAAGCTGAAGAAGGTATGTCTCCCATTGCATCCCTCTCGAATCTCTCGTGGTCAGGTAGCAGGATGCGGTCCAGACGAGGAATTGTGGGTGGAGACGAAGACGGGAGAGGGCAAGTCGTACTTCTACAATGCAGTCACTCGAGAGACAGTGTGGGAGAGACCGATGGAGAATGCGAAGGTGATGGAACAGGAGGAATTGCAGTCGAAGGTGGAAGAGTCGCAGAAGGAAGAGAAGGAAGCTGCTGAAGGTGAGCGATGAAGGGAGGGAATCAAGAACCGAAACGAGATATTTGGTTGCTCTAATGAGCTTACTCGCGCAGTGCGATCATTCTTTTTAAAAAAAACTTTTATAATTATTAATGGAAGAGTGGCTAATAATATCGGGTGAAAATTTGACTGATTTGTTGAAGAGTAGGCTAACTGCTGATCCCATTCTGGTTTGTACGTTGCCAGAATTAGGTTGAGGATGTGGGAATTGTGCATTCCTCTCTTCCTAACAATGGAATCTTTAGTATACTCGGAATGGACGATTCCTGCTCTAATTATTGATCTCTCTAGTTCTTTTTATATATTCTAGCGAGTAAGTTCACCATCTGGAATGCAGTGCTTGCTGGCTGAATGGAGTGCGCGCTTCCCGATCGATGAAGACCAAGTTTGTTAGTAATGATGAAATGATGATGATGAATATCCTATTACGATGAAACCTCGATGTTACACTTTCGCTCTAGTCAATTCAATCAATCGAATCAAATAAAAAAAAGAATCAAAGATAGCTGGTCTTTGAAGTGGCATCTCTCCCATGGACGACTGGAGTGACATGCGCATCCCCTTCCCTCACGATGAGACTACGATTTGAAAGCACCGTAACGTCATTTGTAACCGAGAGAATTACATAGTCAATGACCAGAATGATGCAACGCGCAAGGGAATGGGGATAATTGATTATTTCAGAGGGGAAAATTTGGTTGATTCCATCGACTAATGGATATCTTTTCAGCGGCTGCGCAATCCGGCCAAGGATATCCGCCCATGGGTCAGTTGCTTAAATATCAAAATTAAAATGTTAATAAATTTTAAACAAATAACATCATAATTGAAAGGTGGTCCTCCTGGCTACGGTGGCGGCTACCCTCCATTCGGTGGTCCTCCTGGTGGAGGAGGAGCTCCCCCTCAGAGTCCAGATGATGCATGGCAGGTTAGAGATTATTACCATTCAAGTCCGATGCTACTTTATTGACACTTTTTTTTACTTTAGGCGCCAACTGACCGCACTCATGGGTTGCGAATGAGAATGGGGTAGAGGGGGGCGCCTAAAGTAAATAAGTGCCTATTGGTAGAATATCTATTTTTAAAAATTGTATTTGAGGAGTTCACTGCTCCGGACGGTCGTAAGTACTACTTCAATTCGGCCACTCAGCAGAACACATGGGAGAAGCCTCAGGCACTCATCGATAAGGAAGGTCAGAATACCATTTCTATATCTGTTGAAAAAATTTTTATTAAAATTTTTAAAATGATAAAAGTGAAGGATACTTGTAGCCCGCGAGTCTTCTGCGAATGCCCCCAATCCCGCCCATCTGATTGCTCAGCAAGCACTGGCTGCAGTCACTGGAATGAGTGGAGGAGGAGGAGGCGGAGGAGGAGGCGGAGGAGGAGGAGGGCCTACTCCTGCTGTTAGTCATTTATACTTTGTTTTAAAATGACCCTTTGAATGAGATCATATGATATAATTGCAGTTCGTGAGTGCCCCACAGGAGAAGAAGGACAAGTCTCGACCCGTGAGCAGCAATCCGGTGGCTGGAACACCCTGGTGTGTGGTGTGGACTGGAGATAGCAAGGTACTCCCCCCCCCCTCCCTCGTCTCGTTCTGATCGCTCATCGTGCAGGTCTTCTTCTACAACCCCTCTAACCGTACTTCGGTGTGGGAGCGCCCTCCCGATCTCTACAATCGACCCGATGTTGATCTACTCGTGAGCAAGCCTCCTGAGGAAAAGCAGAGTGAGTCGATCCATTCGAGATGAGGGTGACTAATGAGATCTCCTTCCAGAAGCTCCCATCAATTTGGGAGGAGGAGATGCGGGTGCAGCTGCTGCTGATGTGAGTGGAGGAGAGAGGAGAGAGAGAGGAGGGGAGGGAGAAGGAGTGAGGGGGTATCTATTGGACGGATTGCAGAACTCTGACGATGGAGACAGCGACGACTCGGATGCGAATGGACCTCCTGTGAAGAAGAGTAGAGCTGAGAAGAAGAGAGAAGCTGCACTCAAGGCACAGCAACAGGCTAAGAAGGAGAAGGTACGAGAGGGAGAGGGGAGAGATGGGAGAGGGATGGCCATTGCAGGAGAAGCCCCGTCAGATGCTGGAGAAGCCGATCGACCCGGCTGTGCAGGCTGAACTACTCGCTCAGCAGGAGAGACAGAAGGTGAGAAGGAGAGGGGAGAGGAGATGGAATGAGTTCATTTCAGTTGCCACTCGAAGATCGTCTCAAGCAGTTCAAGGATATGCTTGTTGAGAAGAAGGTATGGGAGGTTCAGTCTGGTTTATTGCATTTATTGATTGATGGATACATATGTCGTAACCTCTCTCATCTCAGGTCTCGGCCAGTTCAACCTTCGAGAAGGAATTGTCTAAGATCGTGTTCGACGCTCGATATCTTCTATTGGGAGCAGCCGAGAGAAGAGCTGTTTGTTGAACGTTACCTATTCAGAGATATTAACCTTTCCATTCAGTGTTACGAGGCGTTTGCTCGTGAGAGAATGGAAGTGGAGAGGGCAGAGAAGAAGAAGAAACAGAAGGAAAGCAAGGATAAATTTTCTGAATTGCTCACTGAAGCAGGACTGCACGGAAAGTGAGCTTATTATATTATTAAATTTTTTTGTTGTTGTTGAGAATGTGATGAATATCTGCCTTCTGATTTCCAAATTCTCGTTCAGATCGTCGTTCTCATCGTTCGCATCGAAATATGGAAAGGATGAGAGATTCAAAGTGATTGAGAAGATGAGAGAGAAGGTAACCATTTTAGTGTCAAATTAGTTGATGCATTGTTCAACTGTTAAAGAAGGTAAGTTACTCTTAGTATGATTCCAGGAAGAGATCTTCAACGAATATGTCGGTGAGATACACAAGAAGGAGAAAGAGGAGAAGAAGGAAAAGAAGGAGAAGGTTTGGCCTTCCATCTTTGTTGTACTTCACTGTTCTAATCTAGGCAAAGAAGGAGTTCCTTTCTCTTCTCGAAGCTCAGAAGCATCTGACGAGGAAGAGTAAATGGAAGGAAGTGAAGGAGCATCTCAGAGAGGTGAGGAGACAAGGAGGGAGAGAGAGAGGGATGATTCGAGATTGATATCGATTAATATTCATTCTTATTTGCAGGACGAGCGATACAAGTCAGTGGATTCTGATACGAGAGAGAAGATGTTCAAGGTGAGAAGAAGACTTCTTTCTACGAATAACTTGTGCCAGATGTTTCATTAATGATATTCATATCTTGTTTCTCAGGAATACGTGGAGAAGCTGAGTGATGAGACAGCTTCTGATGCAGAGGAGGAAGAGGATAGAAAGAAGAGATTGAAGGAGAAGGAAGCGATCGAAGAGAGGGAGAGACAGGTAAGAGGGGGGAAAGGAGGGATGGAGATGAGAGGATGGATGTGCAGGTG
This sequence comes from Pristionchus japonicus, assembly GCA_900490845.1. NCBI lineage: Eukaryota > Metazoa > Nematoda > Chromadorea > Rhabditida > Neodiplogasteridae > Pristionchus > Pristionchus japonicus. Next base: position 1,743,121 of record LS506675.1, read on the forward strand.
GCAGCAGAACGAGGAGAATTGATGAATGAGAGGAAGAAGGAGACGGATAAATATCGATTGGCTGAGCATGAAGAGAACTACAAGGCACTTCTTCTTGATCTGGTATGCACGTTACACTACTTGCGCTTGCTTCATTATTGAAAATTTAATCATTGAATATTCCGTTTACTCTAATCTCTTTTGAGATCCGTAATCCGGAACAGTCGTGGTCTGAAGCGAGAAGAGCATTGAGAAAGGACGAGAGATATGCCAATTGTGATTTACTCGATAAGGAGATGAAGGAGAATCTATACATTGATCACTCACGGTTAGTGGGAACGATAACCTCTCATTC
>LS506675.1:1743554-1760395 GCA_900490845.1 Pristionchus japonicus
AAGGACGATGTATTCAACAAAGTGAAGCATTCCTCTGAGAGGGTATGTTCACATGATCTATTCATCGCTATTTATCTCCCTAAAACCTGATCATTCCTCTTTCAGAAAACAGAACGAGACTTCCGTGACTGGTGCGAGGACAAGAGAGATCGAACTGTGAAAGAATTCAAGTGAGTCGTCCACCTTCGACCGTTGTGTTACTTGTGTCTCACTCTTCCTTATCGTGTCAATGAGTGTATGCGATTGAAGGGATCTGCTGAAGGAGACTAAGATCATCACATACAAGAGTAAGAAGATAATGGAGGAAGGAGAACAGCATCTCAAGGATATTCTCGCTGTACTACAGGTGAGATTGAATATTACTCCCCTTCGTAGATATCACCAGTCCCTTCTGAGAAGGGAACAGCAAACCACCGGTTTCCTCCCACTTCTTGTATGTTATTCAAAGGGCTTCTCTAATGGAGTCATTCTTATTGTGTCGATAGACAACCAGTAGGATGTTGCGAGATATGGAAGTAGTATGAGATCACCACTGTAAACAACAGTACCGAATGAGGGAAGGGGGGGGGGGGTAGTATATACTACGGAGGAGGGGAGGAATGATGTCCCCTCCCCCACTCCATTGTTTGGATTCATGAGAGTAGATGTTAATTCGTGTATTCGTATGCCATAGAGGTAGCACATTCGTTCATCGTTACTAGTCCACTTCATCTTCATTCCTTCTCGAAGTTGTTCATGAGTACATGGATGAATGGATAAGCGATGAGAGGGGGGAAGAGAAGATGGATTGTGTCTGAGAGGAGGAGTGATGGAATGATGATAGAGTACGAATGAAGGGAAGAGGCGGAGAAGGAGGGGGGGGGGTGGAATACGGTGGATGAGTGGAGAATTATGTTATTTTGTTTCAGAACGATAAGCGATATCTGGATATGAAGGAGTTGGCATCGGAGAGAGACAAGATATTGGATGATTACATTGATAAGCTGGATAGACAAGGACCTCCTCCTCCTCCCACTCAACAAGAAGGAGAGAGACGAAGAGAAAGAAGAGAAGATAGAGATTGAGAGGAGCCATCCTAATCTCATTACTATCATTCTAGTAACCATCACCTCATCGTAGTCGATTCCTCTCTATTGTTATGATCTCTCACATAACCTTTCTCCTTCTCATTCAATCATACTCTGTATCCTACACTCTCATCTTACTCAGTCCTGGTCTGACCTACTCCCTTCTCCTTATCTCATTTAGTCCTCCTTCTTCTCTCTCATAGTACTCCCTTTCGAGTGTCCAATATCTTCTCCCTTCAGTATTGTACCGTAGTAATATTTGAAAGCCGTAAGTATTTTGTTCTATTTAACCCCTTCCCCGGAAAGAACTTCATGAATGTTCTAAGTCGTTACGATCAGTTATATTTATCCTTGAGAGCTGTCGGTCTTTGTTATTCTTTTCTCTAATGATCTATTGTTGATTTCTCACTCCTTCACTCAATTGGTTGTTCATCTTTTCGTTAGAGATCCCGAACCAGTTCACATAATTCACAATGTTTTTTGTTATATTTTTAGCTAGCCTTTCAAGCGATAAAGATGGTTTGACAGATTCGATGAACCAGTGGATCACGCCAAATTAGAAAAGTGAAATCGGTGGAGCTCTTTACCACTCAATTGTCGAGCATGGTGATTACGTAGCAGTGTCTACAGAGGAAGCAATAAACAGCTGAACCATTTATCCATCGCATTGGTACACAGAGTGGGAGAGAAGTCTGATCATTGGTCTAGTCAGAATAGAGATACTGTCTCAGTTTGCATCTGGACGAATCTGAAATAGAGATGGAATTAGATGGATAAGTGGAATACAGTAGGATACCCCTCCTCCGATCATGTATCGATTGGGAAGAAGTCTCCATGGAGAACGAGATTGTCGAGAGAAAGTCGAGTCAGATCTGGAGTCAGATCTGATTGAAAAATCTATTTTAGAATTTAGAAATAATTCAATTTTGCTCTTTTTTTAGTCTACCAAGAGTCTATGAGTTATTATGGCCAAGCATAGTCCTATAATCTCTAGACTGCATGCTTCGCACTATCTACAGACTTGAAAATAACACGTTTCCCATCTAGACCTTAATATAGATCATGAGATTATTCTACGTACTTCATGATCAAATTGGAGATGGTATGGATCATGATAATGCATACCTCTCGAATCGATCAAGGGGCAATTCCTGAAGGATGAAGGCAGTTGAGAGAAGAGCGAGAAGGGCCAAGACGAAGAGAGATCGCATCATCCTCTGATTATTATGATGGAGAGACGAAGAAGGGAATACGAATGAGATAGAAGAAGGATAGATGGAAGAGAGACAGGTGAATAAGATAATGGATTAGGAGAAGAGAAGAGAATGGGACAACAAGGAATATGTGAGAATTGAGAGTTACTTAGAAGTACTATCACTCCCTCTCTCTTTATAGGGGGGATAGCATCGAGGGAGGAACTTTGAAGGGGGCGGAGCTTCCCATTGACTCCGCCCACTCTTCTCCGCTGCTCGACTGTTCGACTATGATAATTGGAGGCTTCCCAAAAGTTGGAAGAATGAGAAGTGGGAGGATAAGGAGGAAAGAAAGGAGTGGAATACTCGAGGGAAATGGAGATAATGAACTGTTGTCCAGTCATATTTTGGAGGTTGTCGAGTAGGAAGGAAGGGAGGAAACGTTCCTTATGAGAGAGAGAGAGAGAGAGAGAGAGAGAGAGAGAGAGAGAGAGAGAGAGAGAGACTAATTGTTTCCACTGTGGAGGTGACGATGGCGTCGATTCGATGACGTCGGATGAGGATCATTTACCATTTTTGACCAGTGTTCCACTAGATTCAGAGTAATGGCTTAAAAGTTAGCCGAATTGTGCTTTTTGAATAATCTAGTCAAGGAGTTGGAATTGTGTTAGTAGAAGGGGGTGGAAAGTATCTACAGACGCCTTCAACGACGATACAATGTAGTATAAGGCACTTCAGTCAATCTACGATACTTCAATTAAACGTCATTTCCGGATAAGTTCAGGCACCACAACTTCCAACAATATGATACCTCCAGCCTAAAATGAAATAATTGAGTGCAGAAGTGCGATGAAGAAACTTCAAAACACTGAAGATCTCTCATTTAGAAGAGTTTAATAGTGTGGAAGGAGAAAGAAGGAATGGAAACAATTGGGAAACTTCATTATCCTCATTGGTCGAAGGATGATTCAGTAGGACAGACGTAGGAGAGGAGGATGTTATCGTGTCTTTGATGACGACTCTCCCCTACCATGGCCCATATTGGTAATAACAGAGCAGAAGTCACATCTGAGTATGGAAGTAGAGGAAGGAGAGTGAATTCCTCCTTCCATTCAAGTAGCCAAATTAGAGGGCGAACAAACGAAGACTAATTCGAATGGGCATGAAACTGAGAGATGGCCAGACTATTTCGTACTAGTGAGAGACCACTTTCCGTCTCTCTCTCCCTCAGTCGTTTCCACAGCTGCAAAGTGTGAGATGGTAGTGGATGAAATACTGCTTCCATCACGGGGAGAAGGAAGGAGGAGGTGCACTCAGGAATGACGAATACACGCGGATCTAACAGGTGTAGAGGGCAATCAAACGAAAGGGTATCCACAACAGGGAAATGGACGACTTTAAATCACCCAATGTTGTCTTGTCTCAATGGTTCCTCGTTTTGATTGTGAGAAGTGGTCTCTGGCTGATGCATATTATACACTGTTTTCCCCAGCCTTGTTTCTTTATGTTCTCAATCACAGTGGGACACCATTGCGAGTCCATCTGAACACTCTGCGTATCATCAACGTTCCCGAACCTTCTCTGCAATTAATTCTACATCGAAGAATGAAATCCGATTCTGAAATTAATTGAATACATCATACGATGTGACCTCAACATTATTGGAATAATGGGAAAGGAGTACCCTAATTTTGACTATCCTAAAACTAAGCTCGCCTAACTTCCTTTTCACTGCGTGAATGCACCCAAAGATGCGTGGAGGACTCCTTCCTCATCATCAAATCCGAAGTGTAAGTGAATGCATGCTCTGAGAGGGGTCGTCGGATCCACTAATTGTGGGTGGATATCATCTCCTCTCCTCCATTCCAGTCTCTGATGATGAATGTTTACGGCGAAATGAATCTTCTCCTTACGACAGAAATCGAATCTTCTTCCTAATCCATCCATAATCCTTCAATATTAAATTCTTGTTCGGAATGATTCTGATATTGACGATAGACTTCGTAATGGGAATGTGGGGGAATCTTCGTTATTCTGATGAGAAGTTAGAATGTGTATCCATGTGCAAGAGTTGCAACAAGATGCTTATTCAATTACTTGAAACGCGTGGAAAATTGGAAAACAGTTCATCCATGAAACTCAACAAATTAAACAAGATAACGAATTCTAAGTAGACGGCGCGAATTAACGTGGATAAGTTGATGCTCCGTAAATAGAAAGTGAGTACTTCGTAGTGCATCTCAACTCAATCTCTGCTGATCTACCATCTCTGCGTATCGCCCTCTTCTCTCCATCAATTCATCGTGTCCTCCTCTCTCCACTATCCGACCTCCTTCGATGAAACAGATCTCATCTGAATGATTCGTTCCCTCCTCAATCCTTCTCTTCTCTCTTACCACAATGTCTGATTGTATCCAATCGATGGGCGATTGTAATGGAAGTTCTTCCTCTGGAAGAATTAAGAAGAGCCTCACGAACAACCTGAGAGAGGGTCATTCAAGTCCATCCAACTTCTGGATATTCTAACCTGTTCACTTTGTGTATCCAATGCGCTCGTTGCCTCATCCAATACAATCACTCGTGGATTTCTCACGAGAGCTCTCGCAATGGCGATTCTCTGTTTCTGTCCCCCAGAGAGAGATCGACCCTTCTCTCCAACGGGAGTCGAGTAACCCTGTAATTATCAGTCTATTCACTACTCCCTTCGATATTCTTCCTACCTGGGGGAAGCTTTGAATGAATTCGTGAGCATTGGCCATTCTGCACGCTTCTCTCACTTCTTCTTCACTCACATTCTCAACTCCGAGACGAATATTGTCGATGATGCCTGAAGGAGAGAAAGAGATAAGGGATTGAGAAGGGACGAACTTCCTCTGAATAAGATTGGTTCTTGACTGACGAGAGCGATTGTTGAACGAAGAGACGAAGAAGGAATCGAGGGATAAGGAAGATCGGAGAGATACTGAAGAAGGAATTGGATCGATATGGATCAATCGATATACTTACGAGTTCTCCCTGAGTTGGATTGTAGAATCTCTCGATTAGATTGACTACAGTACTCTTTCCTCCTCCAGAAGGTCCAACGAGGGCGAGAGATCGACCTGACAGGTGAATCGAGATTGAGAGAAATACAAAACAGCTACAGTTCTTTTCCACTTATCCAGATTCTTGTGCCAACCAATGATTGACACACAGGACAGCTGAACTATAAATATCCCCTATAGTGCTCGGATATCATGGCAACAGACCTTCTGTAACATCAAAAATGATGTCATGGAGAATTCTCTTGTTTGGTCTGGATGGATAAGCGAATGAGACTGAATCGGAACGGATCGATCCATTCAAGATCTAGAAGTGATAATCAAGAGATTGGAGATGATTAATACAGACCATTTTTCCATTTTCCTCCTCTTCCTTCTCATCCTTCGATGGATCAATCAGTCTGAATAGTAGACGAACAGCAGAAGAAGCCAATACAATGTCCTGCCAATTGAGAAGTGAACTACTAAATGAGAACTGGAATTGAACCTTGAATGACTCGCTCATTGCGATCGCACAGTAACCGAGAATTGCTATGAAAAACTTAAAGAGAATAATTGAGAGTCAGTAGGAAAGGTAATATAAACCTCAGTTGCATACATCTGCTTGATATCGATGAGACCAGTGTAGACGAAGTAGATTCCAATGGCTGGAATGAGAAGAATGACGAGATAAGAGAAGAGATTCCATACTTGTTGCCATGAAGTCAAGTAGCATACTCTCGGATTCGTTGATTGCGTGAACCATTGAGAGACAACGGATTTTCTGAATAAAAATTTCATCGGAATCGCCAATAATGTTTGTGAACTAACCAAAGTGAGTGGTTTTCTTCTCATCATCTGAATTTGATCGAATCTCTCTTGGAAATGAGATTCGACTGCCAATTGTTGAATAGTGGAGATATTATCGAATATCTCCATTGCTAACTGAAATGGGAGACGATAAGACTTGTTCCTCGTCTATTTCTCACTTCTCCCGATTTATCGATCTCGACGACTTCGTTGTATGCTTTGTTGCTGTAGTGTTCGACGAGAGAGAAAGTCGTGAAGAAGATTGCAAGGTAGACCAGACCAATCTGAGATGAGAGTGATGGGATGAGGGAGAGGGAAGGAGAGGGGAAGGAGGGAGAGAAGAGTACTCACGAGTCCATTGGGAATACAGATGAAGAAGGTCATGGCTGCAATGATGGATCCAGCGAAGACATTCTCGATCATATTCGACATCGAATTGTGGACGATCTGAAAAGAAAAAATTGAGCTTGAGAAGAATGAAAAGGCCGTACAGCCATGGCAATGGGTGGTTGTTGAGAGAGAATAACGGAAGAAGCAGCGGGAGAAGTGGCCTGTCTATCGAAGTATTCCATCGGTCGACGAAGAAGGGAAGAGAAACAAGCTATTCGAAGATCCCTCATCGTTGACTCTCCAGTGTATGTGTGGACTGTTTGCTGGAATGGCTAGAGGATGATAGAGCGGGAGAAAGAAGAATCAAACCGAGATGAGGATGATGAAGAAAGAGAATGCTCCAATGATGAGAGTTCCAATCATCGTCCAGAATAGTTCCGTCTCGTATTCAGAATCCTTCAGTGAAGCAAAGACGAAGTAGAATGAAGCCTGAGATTCAGTATTGTTTGGGATAAAGGGGTTGAACGAACCGCAAGCAATGGCATTTCAATACCCCTCAACAGAGAGAGAATTGTAGTGAAGAATGCTCGTTTCTTGTTGTAGAAGTAAAGAGAGAAGACACCTCCAGCAGTAATGGGGAATTGGCTGAGATCGGACTGTAAGGGGACTGATCAGTTAATTCGATAGAGAATATACCGACCTCATCGATACTTTCCTTGTGCTTGACAATATCTTCCATCTCGTATTCTTCATTCTCCGTCACTCCAATAAATCGTTCTTCCTCTCTTCTCTCCATTTCTTGAGCTGCAACCATTCTAGGGAAGATTCCATCTGGACGGCATCTCAGTTCGTCGTACCCTGTAATACAATAAGCAATTGTTATCGAACAATTTGATAAAAGTTGAGCGTACCTCCAGTTTCCACTATTCTCCCTTCTTCCATCACAGTAACTCGATTGACATTCTTGATGGTACTCAATCGATGGGCAACTACAATGGTCGTCCTTCCTTCTGAGGCTGAATCGAGGGCTTCCTGCAGATCACTCCCTCTCCATCTTGTCATTGTCAACTCAAGCATCATCAGCTTGCCTGCACAATCCGCTCACTCTTCGTATCGAGTGCACTCGTTGCTTCATCCAATAGAAGAAGTCTCGGATTGGATACGATGGCTCTCGCAATGGCGATTCGTTGTTTCTGTCCACCAGAGAGGGAGACTCCAGATGGACCGAGAAGGGTGGAGTAACCCTGGAAGAGAGAGAGACATTCATCCAGTCGCAAGTCTTCTCTCACCTTCACCAATCCCATAATGAACTCATGAGCGTATGCAACTCTGCATGCTCTCTCCACTTCTTCATCTGAGAATGATCGACCCAGACAGATATTATCCCTGATTGATCCATTGAAAAGAGATGGCTCTTGTGAGACAACTCCCACCATCTGAAAGATATGAAGATGAGAAGAAGAAGAAAGAGGAGATATGGCACTCACCCTCCTCCATCTCTTTTTATCGTATTTCTCGATTGGTTGGCCATCCAAGAGCACTCGTCCAGTATCAGAAGAAAGAAATCGAGTTGCTAATTTCAGCTGAAGAGATGAACATTTCATACATGACATTTGAAAGATCACTAACTGTGGTACTCTTTCCACATCCACTCTTTCCCACGAGAGCGAGAGATTCACCAGGAGAGAGGGAGAACGAAAGATTCTGCAGTACTGGCTGAGATCTGAAATGAGTATCTTCATGATTGACTCAATCAATGCCTCAAACCTTGTTGGAAAAGTGTAGGAAACGTTTTCGAATTGGATGCTCATCTCAGCATTCGAAGGATCCAGTTTCCCAATAGATTCTTCATCCTCTCTCGGTCTCTGCATTCGTTCTTTCCTTCGAATCTCTCGATGGGAAGACTCACTGAATCGATGGTATGGTACACTTTGGCAGCAGCAGCTCGAGCCTTCACGACGGCCATCAGATGAGGACCCAGACGGGCTGAAGAGATGAGAGGATACTTCGACAGTCAATGCGAATCATCATGGGAAAGATACTGACTGAAGCAGGAGGCGCTCCCCATGGCTACACTCACTACAGCAAACACTGATCCGGCCCCTTCGATGCGACCAGAGTGATAACTGATCGTACCATACCTGCAACGCCATTTTATATGCGTTGTTAGAACATCGAAAGGATCCCATAACACAAACAGAGCGTTGTTATTTCAATGAGAATATCTGAACTGACCACAATCCAGCAGTGTGGAAGAGAGAGTGCATGAGAGAGGCCGTTGCATCGATGAGAGCTGAGATGAATCCACAACGAGTAGATGGAGAGATGGAAGAGAGAAGAGAGGACGAATATCTCTGGATTGATGAGGGAAGAGAGAGAAGATGGTCAAGGATAGCCGTACCTCAATCATTGTCTTCTCTCCATTACACGAAGCAACAGTCTTGATATTGAGAATGGCTTCTTCACTTATTCCATTCGCTACCTCTGAGAGACGAACCACTTTGTTGTTAGCGGATGAAGAAAGCTGACGAAGAGTTTGCATTCGAGTCAGTAGTAGACGAGATACCAGAGGGATAAATGAGGAGTTGATGAGACAGATTGGACCACTCCAAATGAGAAGAAGAGAAGTTCGCCAATCTAGGTAGAAACTAAGCATCGATCCAGAGATAAACATTGAAATTGATCTGAGAAATTCAATTATTGTTTGGAGGACAGACGAATCTAACCGAACGAAGGTTCCAATATTGTCTCCAATACCATCTTTCAGTCGATCGATATTACTGGAATCATTGAGATGGAAATTATTCTATCTTCTGATAAACCTGCTCAATCGATTGCTCAATTCTCCCGTACTCGCTTCATCTTCATTGAATGCATCTCTAGCCAGAACAGAAGAAATAAAAGCACTAAATTACATACATCGTTATCTCCCTTTCTACTCATTCAATCATCTGACCTTCGAACTCTCTGGGCGATTCTCTCACTTGCCCACACATGAAGCCAATTCTGAATGAGATTCTTCCCTTTTTAATCCATTTCGACTCTTCACCTCGATGTATCCAATTACGAATGTGAAAACAAAGAACACTCCATAGAGCGAAGAAAGTCTCCAGATTTGATGGAGGAACTCAAGATTTCCTTTCGGCTGAAATTAACGTTTCGAACAATGGCCAACTGGTCGCATTCACACCTCTTTCACATCAACATAGAGAGTAGTAATGACCCCACACAGATAGATATGGGCAGGAGTGCACATCCCAATTATAGCAGAGAGAAGAATGGCCACTCCGATCGCTAATTTCTCCTTCCCAGAAGCGAATCGGAACTGAATCGAATGATTCTGTTCTGATTTCGGATAAGAAGTTCAATCTCACCAATTCAAGGAACGAAACAGGTTTAACAGAAGAGAAATCTTCATCGTCATCTCCATTCGATCTACGATTAATGGAATCATTGAAGGAGGAGAAATAAGAGTCTCACTTATAGATGAGATTGAGGAATCGAGACAAGCACCTCTCTTCTCTCTGATTCTCTTCGGATTCGAGAAGAAGAGCTGTTGAGGTACTCCTTTCCATTCAATTGCAACGAAGGAGTGATGGTGATGGTGATCTGTGGTGCGGAAACTAAGTGATTAGGATGTAATCAGCGAAAACTGAGAATGGAGGCTGATAAGGAGAGGTGCTTTATAAGTGTGCACTTCATTGTTAGTTTCGCCGTTGGATTGCAAGATTGTGCCATAGGAAGGGCGAGATCTTTGTTGATGTGCGAGAGAAGAGAAGAGACGAAGGAAGGGAGAGATAAGAGGGAGAAGAGAAAGGGAAGAGACGGAGAATGAGAAGGGGAAGATGGCTGGAAGGAAGCACTCACAAAAGACCTCACATCCTATTTCACTACATAAAAATCACACGCTCCATACCTTCCCCACAGTTTTAATTAAAAAAATCACTCAATATGAGTTTTAATGATAGAATCGAAAAAGAATTTTACGTTAAATATTCAGCATAATGATGTGCTTTATGCTCTTCATATGAGGAACGTCATTTTCAGTGAATGGAAAACATCACATCGTCAAGGTTAATCAAGATATTTGTTTCATTTATGTGTGTATCTGAGAATGGAAATGTCGAAACACGTCAATTCCAGGTTTCACTTCTTGTAAAACAGGTGAGAGCCTAATTATGGGCTTGCTCGCATTCACTTCCAAAGAAAAACTGAGATTTCAACGTCTAGTTGATCAGAGATTTGCGAGATAACTGAGCACTATGGCATCATTGATAATCTTCGATTTCTGCCAAACAATTGGAATGGGAATCTGTCTCTTCATCACCATTCCAATCGCTTCTTTCGTCTACTTCAAACTCCTTTTTATTTCTCCATTCGCCGAGAACTACACGTTCAAGTTGATTGTCGTGAATGGAATGACGGTTGGTCAACAATAAACTCATTCGAAAGTAGATTGTGAATACAGAGCCTTATCACTGCTCTCTCCTATCTAATATTCGCTCAATTGGCAACTTACCCTTTTATGTTTGATTTCTACGTCTTCCTCACGGATAATAACCTTGTTACCGCAGTAGGTGAGCTCTCCTCCAGGTTTAATGCAACTATAATATAGTTTCAGGCCTCATCAATACATTCTTCGGAGAGATTAGTCTCTATTCGGCATTCTTTGTCGCTTTGAACCGATTGAAAACAATGATGTTTCTGAGATTGAAGGGGGTATGGGAAGAAGTACATTTATTCTTGAACACGTAACATTATTTCTAGAACGATTCAATTTTCTTCATAATTTCAATGATTTCTTCATTAATTCTCTCTCTTCCCGCTACAATTGATCTATGCACTTTCACTACCATGTCCTACATTCCAGCTCATTTCAATGGTACATCAATAATGTTTCCGTCATCATCTACTACAAACCAGGTATTCACAAGTGATCATCATCGATAGTTCTCTCCATTCAGTCTCTCCGTACAATATCCAATATTATTTCTATCATTGCAAGCCTCGCTACATTGATAGTCAACATAATCCTGATTGTTCTTCTGATGAAAGAACGAAAATTTCTCGAGAAAACACTCAATTTGAAGTTAATTAATTTATTTTACTGTGGAGTTGGCTAATTAATCGATTAAGGTTCAAAGCAGAGAGAGGACTCATTGTCACGAGCATTGTTTCCTATGTGTTCTACATGCTATATTTCATCAACAACGTTCGTCTTCTTATTAGATCTCAATATCAATTGCCATTCAGTCATTGGCTCGCTACTCGACTGTCTGGTTCTCAGCAGTAGTCCAATGGCTCTTCCTTAGTCTCTCCTCTATTACTCCTTTCTGGTTAGTCATCATTTGAAAAGGCTTCATGATGCATTATCATAGGTGTCTCATATTCTTCACTCCTTCTATTCGTCGAATGGCTTTGAATAAGACGGATGAAGTCGTTGTTTCCGTTGCAACTAAGTCTACCACGTGGTAGCTTCACTTTCATATCTGATAAATTGTTGGTTGAGATGTAAAAGGAAAGACTCGTGGGAGTTTCTCGAGACTAACAGACTAAGTGACAGGTGTTTAAAGATTATGTTGAAATCTCGTCGAACAGAGCAATACACTCCCCCTCACGTTTCTGCTTAATGTTTTCTCTTGAAGTCTGCGATTACATTCAGACTGTTATTATAGCAGGAACAATAACTATCACTATTCCCATTGCATTATACGTCTATTTCAAATTGATCTTTTACAAACCATTCTCAAAGAGTTACACGTTCAAACTGATTTCGATAAATGGACTTTCGGTAAGCTCTAAATAACCTAATTGCTACCTATCAATGGACTGCAGATGCTTCTGTGGTGTGTCTCTTACCTCTTCACATTTCAACTCTCAACATACCCGTTCATGTACAACTTCTATGCTTTCGTCCAACGAAACAACATCATTAACGTATTTGGTATTCACTATTCTGTAAACCAAAAATTTTCATTTCAAAAGGAACCATAAATGCTTCCCTGCGCGGACTTGGTATGAATTCTGCTCTATTAGTTGCGTTAAACCGTTTCAAAACTATGATGTTCTTGCGAAATGAAGGAGTAAGGCTAATGTTGATTGTCGATAAGAAACAATAGTTCAGAATGATTCGAAACTCTTCTGCATTTCTCTACCTATTGTAATAGTGCTAACTCTTCCGCCAGTAATAGACATTCACGCAACAACTCGAATGTTCTACAAGGAAGTTCACTTCGGTTCGGGACCATCATTTTATCCCTCGCAGACTGTTCATGGAGAAGTAACCCGTTATGCATTGAAGACTGCCTTCATCGTTGCAATTCAGACCCTTCACACGATATCAGACATTGTCACCGTAACTGTCGCAAGCACTACTCTCATTGTTAATATTCTTCTTGTTTTCTTACTTATTGGGAAACGAAGATTGATGGAAGGTCAAGACAATTCCAGGTTTCAAACTACAACTTCATCACTTTGGTTGATTTTCAGAATTCACGTTGAAAGAGGATTAATATTTACTAGTTTCGTTTCGTATGCATTCTCCATCTTCTTCCTAATAAATAACGTTTGAATACTCCTTCTCTCCATTTTCATAAATAACTTTTCCACAGGCGATTGCTCGATATTTCGATGTGATCATATGTGGATATGCTCAGTTTCTCTTCGTTGGATTAGCCTCTCTCACTCCTTTTTGGTAATGCCTTAAATATGATTCAAATAGAGATAGAGTAGAGTGGAGGTGTCTCATTATCTTCGCTTCGTCCATTCGTCGTTCTGTCTTTCCCAAGGAAATCGAATCCACTCGCACTTCAAGTCACAGTAGATCGAATACTATCATGAAATAGAAAATACAATAAACTGCTATTCTTTCCTTTCCATCGTAATCTCTCCAGGCCCAACATCTACATCAGAAGAGAATTAATAAACTGAAGACCTTACACAGTTTTTTTCTTTCAGTCTGTGTTTACACCCATGTTTAGACTAGCATACCCAGTCTCCAAACCTTTAATTTCATGCCAATTCGAATCTTGATCGGGTTCATTTCGTTTTTGCTTCCTTCCAAGTAGCCGTGAATAGATGGAAGCATTGGAAGTGTTCGATATCTCGCAAACAATCATAATATCCTCTGCTCTCATCATCACACTTCCATTTGCATTCTTCGTCTACTATCGATTGTTATTCCATCAGCCATATTCACGAAATTATACTTTCAAGCTCATTGTTTTCAACGGTGTTTCGGTAATTTTCACACTTTTCCCTCCATTTCTACGTTGCTCACTAGGAATTGTCGAGCGGATTCAGTTTCCTCATTGTTCTACAGCTAACTTCTTTTCCCTTCATGCACAAATTCTATTCCTTTATTCAGAAGAGCGGATTAGTGAGTACACTCGGTACGAAGGGGTGTTATTCATTCATTCTCTTTTCGATTCTTCAGTGACAATCGACAATCTTGTGAATGGATTGGCTCTTCATTCTGCATTCTTCGTTGCTCTCAATCGGCTCAAGTCTATCTTATTATTCAAGAGGAAAGGGGTAGATTGGCATTTCTAAAAAATAACAAGCCTAATCAAAATTGTAGAATGACGTCGTTTTCTTCATCACTTCTGTGCTACTCTCTTTGTTACTTTCGCTTCCTAAGATTATCGATATTTTCACTTTATCTTCAGCTTTTTATGAAGAAAGAGATTTTGGAGAAGGACACTCCTTCATTCCTTCGACTATTATTCATAATGAAGTGAATTCTCATCTTCGATTAGGCCCATTTTCCTTCTCTTCAGACTCTGCGAACCTTCGGGAATATTCAAACAGCAGTTGTTAGTGCAGCGACAGTTACTGTCAATGCCATTCTTGCATTTTCGCTCTTTCGGAAAAGGAAAATCTTAGAATCAACGGAACAGCGGAAGTACGAAACTTACATCTATGAGTTGCATTGAATATCTCGTAGATTCCGGGCAGAGCAAGGTCTCATCATAACGAGTCTCGTCTCCTATCTCTTCTACACCGTCTATCTTATCAACAATGCATGCTACTCCTAAAAAATAGTCACTCTACATTCCATTTCAGTTCATTGCTCGATATTTCGGTGTTTTATTCTGCGGATTCGCTCAATTTTTGTTCCTCGGAGTAGCCTCTCTGACTCCTTTCTGGTTTGTTTCTGCTCTTCCTCCACTGGAGTCTAATCCTCCCCCGTTATTTGCAGGTGTCTCATTATCTTCGCAGAGTCAATTCGTAAATATATTTTCTCAAGGAAAAACAGAGATCAAGTCATGGTGGCATTCAACAGTAGATCCTAGAAACTACATATACAAATTGGGCATGTGTACAATCGGTAGATTATGCTCCCTAAATTCACACGAAAGAACAAAACTTTTTTTTTTGTTCACTGAACTGCCTGTTCACTGAACTGCCTGCATTTGCTACTTATGCCTCATATTTCTTGAAACTTTCGTGAGAACCTTTCCCTAAATTCACACGAAAGAACAATACGTTTTTTTTTGTTCATTGTGTGTCATATGTTGCTCTCTTGTTCCAGTTCTAGAACTCTTTCCACGGATCCAGATAAACTTTAAATGGATATCTTAGAAGTTTTCGATATAATCCAAACTATAATAGTCACGGCTGGTCTGATAATAACTCTTCCTTTCGCATGCTTTGTCTACTTCAAACTTCTCATGTATCAACCATATGCTAAGAATTTTACTTTCAAGCTGATTGTATTTAACGGGTTAACGGTAATCAGCTCATCATATTTTCCAGGGCTAAAAAATTTTCATCACAGGAATTACTAAGCGCGTTCAGTTCATTAATCGCTTTTCAATTGACTACTTTTCCATTTATGTACAATTTTTACGCCTATCTTCAACAAGAAAACTTTGCAGCTTTAGCCGGTATCATGTGCTGAAGAAACAAAATTCGATCAATGTTGTACAGGAAGCATCGATTTCTGCTTATATGGATTAGGCACTCATTCTGCTTTTTTCGTTGCATTGAATCGATTGAAAGCCATGATTTATCTGAAGAAGAAAGGAGTAAGCGTACGGGATTAGTTACAAACATTCCATGAGTAATTTCGGAATGATTTTGCATTTTTCCTTATCTCAGTTATTTTCTCGTTTCTGTTATCACTACCTAAAATTTTGGATATAAACTTGATGACATCACTAAGCTACGTGGAGTTCGATATGGGCAGTGGGCTGGCATTCATTCCCTCAAGTAGAGTGCGCGATCATGTTTGAAATTCACCTTTTCTTGAACTAAATGGCAAATTGAGACACTGCGAATACTCTGTGATATTCAATTCGTCGTAGTGTGCTCCTCCACTCTCACTCTCAATCTCATTCTTGCTGCCCTTCTCATTCGACGTCAGTTATCAATGAAAGAATCTGAGAAACGAGAGTGAGCTCATTTTTGTGATCTTGAGAATTGAAAAACTTTAGATTTCAAGCGGAAAGAGGTCTAATTGTTACAAGTCTTGTTTCATAAGGATTTTATTCGATCTATCTCATTAATAATGTGGGTGTCGCAAAATGCAAAAGAGAAACCGTCAGATGAAGTTCATAGCTCGATATCTTAAAGTTCTCTTCTGTGGAATGGCTCAATTCCTCTTTCTCGGAGTAGCTTCAATCACTCCTTTCTGGTTTGTAACAATCCTAGTCTAATCGGATCCTTTTAACTTTTCATGTGTTTGATAATCTTCGTTGGAACCATTCGTCGATTCGCTTTCTCGTCAAAGACTGCAAATTCAGTCATTACGACAGTCAGTGGAAGACCTTCGGATGGACATTATTGAATGGTTACTGAATGCTGACATTGCATTCGTACCACAAATATAAGTATATACTTGCAATATTACTTGCATGTAATTCATTTATTGACATGAAAAAGTGTTGGGAGCATTCTGATGCGTGTACTCTTGTGATCCCCGTTTCGAAGAAAATATGGAAAAGTCTCAGTTCGTTTTTTTACGGAATTACAATTATTTGGGACATTTTAAAGAGTTCGCGCTACCAATCATGAAAACTTTCCTAATGCGTCGTAGAAACAATATCCCTCTCGAATATGTAGATCAATGCCAAATTTTTCTAGCTCACGAGACACAACTTTGTCATTGCACCCGAATGCTTGTATTCCAGTCGCATCGTGGGTATAAAAATGAGCAATTGAGTGGGAGAAAGTTGGCGATCTCGTTTCTTTCGAGATGAATTCTCAAGAACTCCTCGATATATCGGAAACAAATAAAATTCCGAGGCGAATCGCGAATGTTTCACACTGTGACACACAACTCGAAACATTTTCGCAAACACTCAAAACACGCTTATTTTCTTCAATTTTACGCCCATCCGATTCGGAAAGGTCCATTTATTCCGTATTTGTTATTTAATATATATAAAAATTGCTAATTAATCAATAATTGGCGAAGA
>LS506675.1:1776195-1788318 GCA_900490845.1 Pristionchus japonicus
TTCAATTCACTCTTTCGCTTCGTCCAATCTGCGGGTCTGAAAGAGGAGGATGAAGGGGGAGATGAAGGGGGGGGGGGGGAGGAGGGGGGGGGACATACGTGGCATCGGCAGTGAATACGAAGATGAGTCCAGCTGAGATGACGAGGAGACCGTGGAGGACGAATACTCCCATCCATTGAGATTGACTGAGAGAGGAGAGAGTCAGATGGATCATTCAGATGGACTCAGAATGAACCTCGTGTGATCAGTGAGAATCGGTTCGACGATGAATGGTTCGATCAGAATCGTCACTGCCCAGATGTTCATTATCTGATATGAGAATGAATTAGACGTTTGATCTCAATGATCTACAAAGTTTCGCTGAAACAAAGGCCAATCGGCAGCACAAGCACTCGTATTTCTCTGTTGGCATTGAATAAGCTGAATCCTCCCCATCTGACTCCATCCCTTCTCTCTCACTTTCATTCTGATTGGGAAGTTCACAATTGTTCTAGATCTTTCCACGTGCAATGCTCAAGGTATTCGTTCTCTCCATTAGTTCGAATTAGCCTTTTCGTGCTCGATCTCAGTTCGAAAAGTGCGTAATTGATCAGTCTCTCGACCACTCCCGTCACTCGTTCCATCTGCTGACATAGATACCTGAGTCATGGCGAAATGAGCGTGTTGTCTCGATCGAAGAGTTGTACTCTTGTTGAATCCCGCTGTGTTGAAGCCGATGAAGCACACTGTTACCGTCTGCAATATTCAATCCTATAAAGAGGCGATCGAACTTGGGATGCTTTCGATATTCATTATGAAGCATAGCAAACTAACGATGGCAGCAACGCAGAGAAGTGGTTGAGAAGGAGGGATGAATGCCAGTCCAATCATGAAACAGCCAGAGACAATGAGAGCAAGGGAGTTGTAGATCTTGACGTTCGCTGTCGGAGTGATGCATCTGAGGAGAGATTGGAGAGAGAGAAAGAGGAGGGAGGACTTACTTGAGGGCATCCGATGAAATTCCAGAGAAGAGTTTGGCACTGAATTGAGCGAGGATTGGAACTGCAGAGAGGAATCCTGAACAAGTTCCCTTAATTTACTGCTGATTTTGCTTCTTCAAACCAGATTTGAAGATGTTGTAGTGCAGATAGTCATTGAAGTAGACGGGTTCGTATTGGTTAATCAACTGGAAAGATCAACGATCAGAGATCATCATTTGACTCTCCACCTGAATACAGAGAAGATCAGCGAATGCGGATAGCCAAGAGACGAGAATGGGAATATCAGTGAAGAGTTTCTTGTAGGGGACGGGATCTCGTTTGTCCAGCTGAGAAGAGAAGAGTGGATCTTTGAAGGTAGGGAAGGGAAGGAGAGACTCACCTTCTCATCCTTATCGTGCATAATCTTCTCCAATTCGATCTCTCCCACTAGAGGATGCTCCTCCGGATGATCACTGAAGAGAATGATTATTGATTGGAAGGAGAAGGAGATCACTGACCGATAGATGAAGAAGAAGAGAAGGAAGACGAGACCACACACAATTGCATGAATGTAGAATACGAAGGGCCAACCAAGGGAAGAGGAACAGATGAGACCTGCGAGGAATGATTGAGGGAAGGAAGAAGGGAGGGAGTTGTACCAGATACGGGCATTGTGAAGACGGATGAAAGCTGAGTAGAACCTGAAATACGTTCCCGATGTAGAGTTTCGCAAATGAATCAGTCAGATACAACGAACCAGTGAGGAAAGCAAGGAATATTCCATGTTCAGTAATAGTGGCCCAATCGTGAGTAAGGAGGCCAATCATTTGGAAGGTTGTGGAGAAGGCTATTCCCTGAGATGATCGATTCCTTTTAGAGTCAGATCAGTTCTCAAGATACCTGGAAAATCCTCGCAATGAGAAATACCCAGAATCCGAGTGAATACGCATGAGGAGCGAGAGCTGTCGAGACTGGAATGGAATGGATTGAGAGAGAGAGATATAGAAGGAAGAGTCAAACCGATGGAGATTGCTCCTGCAGAGAGGAAGACGAGACGAGGAGAATAATGCTGGAAGGGAAAGAGTCAACGACGAATGGATGAAGTGACCATACATGGAATGCGAATAGATAGGGGAGAGAAGAGAGGAGAGCACCGACTGCTGTGGCTGATTGAAGGACGGACTTCTGAGTACGAGTGAATGGAGCTGGAAGGAGGGATTGAGAAGAGGGGAGGAGGAGAAGGAGATACCTTCCATCCTCGTGATATTGCCAGAAGAATCAGGAGGATTAGCACAGATTCGAGTGAAATTGTATACATTCATATTAGAGAGAATGGATGTACAACAGAGGGTTGAGATCGCCAGAATCTAGAGGGAAATTGATGGGAATGGAAGAAGTCTTTAGATGACTTACGACGAATCGAACGTATGGAAAACCCATGATGAGACTACTGTAGACTGGAGACTATGGTAGTAGATTGATCTCTTCTCGAACGGAGAATGAACTAGAGGGTAGGGTCTATCTCCCACTCTCAAATTAGAGAAGAGACAGAGGGAATTACACTCAATTAGTACACGATGAAAGGGGAAGTGATCACTTACAAGGTTTATGAACTCATTTTATTGATTACAAGGTTTGTACAATGATTAGATCATTCTGGCTGTGAATGTGAATGAGACATAATTGACACGAGAGAAGAGATTGAGAACCATTCGATCACTGTCCGAGACGATTGATGGGAAGCGAGTGTTAGGACGGCAGATACTGTAGGAAGAGATTAGTCAGTTATCGATCGATCCCTTCACTTACCGTATTCCACTCATGGCGGGATCAGCAGCCATTCTCACATCGACTCCTGCTCCATAGCAATTCCACGAGGTCATTCCAGATCCAGTTGTTACCGTAACCTCGAGCCTCCTTCCCTTCGTGACAGGCTGTAATAGAGGAGAGTTCGATGGTCAGAGGATGAGTCAGATCACCTTCAGATGGATAGCACATTCGTTGTAGGATACAGAGTAGAGTCCACTTCTTCCAGCCATCGCAGTGATATTAGTGGGAGAAGAACCGATTGTGAGAGAACGATCACATCCGGATGTTGACTGAAGGAGAAGAGAGGAATGGCGAGAGAGGAGGAGAGGGAGGGAGAGGGGGCTTACGATGGCCTCGCAGTAGGTTCCACTGAATCCAGGAGGACACTTGCATCGATTGCAGTTGTTGACATCCTGGAGACCGCCATTGGAACAAGTGATCTTACGAGGGCATGCATCTGAAGAGAGGAAGGAGATCGAGAGGGAAGGAAGGAAGATGGTACCGTAGCATTTGTAGTACGTATTGATCAGTTTGATATCGTAGAATGTAGGGAGGTAATTGGACATTGAGTGTTGGAATCTCTCGTATCCATTTCTGGCTACGATTGTAGGACGAGAACGGTCACGAGCGAAACTGTGAGAGAGTATTGATTGAATAGATAGAAGAGAGAGATGTACTCACTCATTCTCAGCATAATGCATTACGCTGCCGAACTCATATGGAATACCGAAGAGATTTGTGTACGATTGAGACTGAGTGTTGAAGTTGTAGAGTTGATTCGACTGAAACATGGGATTGATCTTGTTGAATAATGAATGCAAACTCACGAGCACATTCCATGCATTGATGCTCACATAGTTTCCTCTATCGTATCTCGCCTGAGTGTGCCACACTCCAAGAGTATGCTCGATCTCATGGGCAATCGTTCCAATCTGAGAGAGGAGATCTCATCTTCCCTCTTTCTCTTCCTTCTCTCACCCAATCGCATCCATATCCGATGGAGATCACTTGTTCTCCTCCTGTCTTTCCAATCATTGCATAGCATCCGTTTCCATTGATGAATCGGACTCTGAATGAACATCGTCTCTTCAATTCATTCGAATGATTCACCTCGCTCTTCCTGATCCATTCTCTACGAATCGAACACAAGTCGTCGATTCCCAGAATCTGATGGCTGCACGAACTGAGGCAATTCGATCGGAAGCTGAGAGGGAATGAATGATTGCTGCGTACTCTGAAGTATCTCACGGAAGTTTCTATCGAAGTAATACGGAATGGGAGCTCCCTTCCAGATGTTATTGGGGTAGTACGAATTCCATTGAGCTTGTCTCTTCGAACGAGAATTCGGGACGATTGAATCGAGTTGATCTCTGAAGGAAGAAGAAAAGTGAATGGGGAAGAAGAGCGAGTGATCACTTAGTGAGTAGGATATCTCCTTCATAGAATTCCTTCGAGAATGGTCCAGTATATCCTCCATCATCATCCACAATTGGAGATCCATCTGTTGAGACGACCTTCGTCTTATTGACCTCGATCTCCTCTATCTTATCGTCCACGAACTTCTTCTCCTCCGAATCAGGGATGAGAGAAGATGAGATCTAGAATAATACTGCTGTAAGATCAGGGAGGAAGGGGTAGACAGGCGATGACCATACCTTCTCATTCAACTCTTTCATTTTCTCTTTGAACTCATTATTGAGAACAGAAGAAGCAGAAAGAGTGAATCCGAGAAGAGAGAAGAGGATGAATAGAGACTTCATAGTCGATTGGTTGATGGCCTAAGGGGGTCGGCACTTCATTTTATATCGTTTCTTTCTTCCTTGTTCTCATTCTTCCCTTCAGCTGAATCAACGGAAGTCTATTCTCGTCTATCACAACTCATCACGTTTTTCTCCTTCATTTCTGATCTCACGTAACCTCATTGAATCGAATACCGTACTTCTTTCTTCTATCGTTTCAATCGTGAACCAATGACAGTTTCACATCCAAAGGGAGGAGACATCATCTATTTGCACAAACTCCCTCCCTCCCCTCCCTGTCTATATCTTGCTATTCCCCCCCCCCCCCATGCACGGTCTGTATGAGCAGTGGCATTAAAATCGTAATTTATCAAAAACTTGAGATCAAACATATCAAAGCAGAACAGTAGTTACGTGAAAATTTGTTGCAACCTTCTCGATACAAAGATAAAACAAACATATGGAATGAGACAGTAGAAATTGTTAGATGAGAGATAGTTGATGGTTGCTTAGACAGTCTCGTAGTGTTCGTCATCGACAGTACAATAGATGGTTCCTTCTTGAGAAAGGAAGTCGAGGGCCTCTCTGAATGGGAAGGAATGAGGGGATGGGAGAGAGAGGAGGGATATACTCACCTCACTTTCTTCTTATCCGAATTCGTCGTTCTCGCGATCACGTCTATGTGCAGATCCTATAAGAACACGGTTTCCCATTTATTCGTATAAGTCGCAGTCTTCTTTGTACCTTTCTGTCACTTCCACTCTCTGCCGATATTCTCGCCTGTTCCTTCAGCAGATCCAACACCTCAAATACACACGTTACTCAGTTGCAAGTTCAATCGTGGAAAGAGTGGACTTCCCCTCTCGATGAATTCCAACCAACGAGAGAGTGTGATCATACCTTATCTCTGACATCTCCGAACTTCTTCTCCAAGGGACCAGACGTGGCCGGTCGATGGGAGGCAGCTGACATCGACGAATTACTGCGAGAAGGAGTAGGCATCGACGTCCCACTCTGAATAAGAGTAGATTTCAATTGCGTTTTACTCGTCACAATGCTTTGTCAATTGAGATTCAGTTATAAGAAGCAAAAAGCGATAAGGATACATGGGAGGGGGCAGCTCCTCCTTCTTTCGCGACGGGAGCTCCAGCTGCACATCCATTGAGAGACCCCGCATCTCCACAACGGAGCATCGTGGGTACGTTCTGATGAGAACAATCGTATTCCCTTACTTTCTAGAAGAATACTGCAATCCTCACCTTTTCCCAGTAAATCTTGGCAATCTCAGCCTCTTTCACGAAGCAATCGTACTCCAGATCGTTATCGAGGGTACGAACTTTGTATCCGAACATGGACACAATTCCGTCGAACGATCGTAGCTTTCCTGAGAGATGATACATTCACGAATGAGACAATCATGGCTCAGCGACCTCTTCAGAAAAATGACCAATTGTTTAGTCCTGCACAAGACAGAATAAGCATGAAGGAACATACCACAAACGAAGACTCTCGTACCAACTGGCACCTCGCCACTGGTTCCATTCTCACTCCCGTCTTCAGACTGACCATAATACATTAATTGATGCACAATAAATAACATGAGCTCACCATTCCATCGAAGGCAGTGACTAGGAATGTGCTGGTCTGATCCTGAGGATCAACCAATTGGTACTGTCTGTTCGATCCTTCACCAATCACTTCCTTGATGTCTCCAATCGTGTATGCCTGAATGAAAATACTCAAGAGAAGAATAGGTTTGACCACTCACAGTTGAGAACATCATGTTGCCAAGAACGAGCTTGTCTTCTGAGAGAGAAGCAAGAAGTGGTATCTGAGCGGGAATGGGAAGCTTCTCAGAAAGCTTGGTGGACTCGGAATCCTAAATATGCAAAGATTATTTTGATGATAACAAACACGGATTGAAACAAACCTTTCCAGAGGTCTCCGTGGCAAAGGAAGTGTCTCCACCCCAGCCAGCTCCATCTCCGAAACTCATGTCGAAGCTCATTGTTGTCTGTAACAGAATACAATGAGCACAGTAATCGAGATAGCGTTAGTATCATCATCACGTTACCCTACGCTAAGCAACAACATGAACTACTCTACTGAGCGCTGAGGGTGGCGAAACGAGACGTGTTTGAACAACCCGGGTTGATCGTTCCCGCAAAATTTGAATCTTACGAGTACGGTAGACGACACAGTTTTGGGAAGTTGTTAACTAACTTTTAAATTTTCATATTTTTAAAAATCACATGAAATTTCTTGTTTTCCAAGTTTACTTGAAATAAAAATAAATATGTGTTGAAAGTATTCATCAAAATCAAACTGAAACCCTTAAATTTAATTGTGAACTAGAAATAGTGCGAGTGAGATTTATCAAGCTACTGTAGGTTAGGATATTTTTGTAGTGATGTGTAGGGACCACCATGTAAAATTCGAAACTCTTTCTAAAAATTCTGTTTCGCTGGTGTTGGCTTATAAGCGATGCCGAATCGTGATAGCGTTGCCAGATTGTTGAAATATTTCCAATTAGACGAGAATCGGATGTCCCCTCTATGCCCCGCCCCTCGTGGTGTAGTGCCAGTCAGTTGGGTCAGAACATATCAGCGGGTCATTTATTATGATTTTCAAGTTTTGTTATTTAGTTTTTCCACAGTGAAATTGAATCAAGCAAAATTTATTGATCACTTATTGATCAAAATAGAGGAGGAATCGTCCATTAGCCATTAGCTATGACTGTTCTTTCGGGCTACCGTATACCTCATCAATCGTAAGGTAGTTCAAAGCTGCTCTGGAACTTTAGCTATTCTAACTATTTTGTTTTAATGTATGCAGCTCACTCCTCTGAATCGATAATTATCAATCCTATCAATGGGCCGAATATTTACACGTATTTCTCAGCCACTAGCAAGTGAGCAAGTACGGATAGTTCAACATAATATTTCATAAGGTTTGCTCAAATGAATTTTTCTGATTTTTTGTCAAAAGCTGATTTAAAGATTGTAGAAAGTAATGCAAGAAAATTGAAAAAGTCGCATTCCATAGATCGCTTGCAATTGAATTAAAATACCTAAACGTTTTAGTTTGCAGTTAAAATTCATCGTGATTGCTCAAACAAAATTTTCTACTTATCTCTCAGTTGATTGATTTCCTTTAGAACTTCCTTGTCAACATAAAATTGAACAGTCGCAGCATCAATAAATCGGTAAATTAAATTATAACAAAATTAACGTGTATATTTGAATTCCCGGGACTTTCGACGTTTCTCCGTGGCACAGACCTTTTCCCGGCTCTCGTTTCTAATTTTACGGTCTGGTGGTCCCTAAGTGATGTGACATTAAACTTTTATTTTATTAATTAAGTAAGTAATCACTTTAGTTCCACTCATAAACGTATGTTCAATCGATTCCTCACTAATCTGTCCATGTGTATAGATGACATCGCTGTCGCGCCAGCTCGAGGCGCTTTCGACAGCTGCCTCTCAACAGTTGGGAGTCGAAGCACAGCATCCTTCGTTGCTATTCGAGAAAAAGGAAGCCGCAGGACTCGACAGAGAGACAGTTCACAAGATAGGTACAGAAAGGTTTTCGTCATACTAAGCTAAATTATGCATTAGCTTTGAAGTCGAATTCGATTATTCAATCAATCACTTTAGGATGCACCGGTTACGGACAGCTTCTGAAGCTGGACAGTGCATTCGACCAGGACGCAAAACTATTCGATGAAACCTCGATGGAAGTACAGAGGTATGTGAGTTAATAGATCACTCGATTGATTTGATTCGTCCAGATTGCTTCTCACTGCCAATGATGCGAGTGAACTGAATCTTCGAATCGAGAAATTCCTCATTCGTCTTTCTCCGTATCTTCAACACTTCGCTGCTCAGCAAGCACTCGAATGGCTTATCTACAAGTACCATGTGAGTCCATTATTTCGTGGATTGGAAGATGTGAATATATTTAGATCCATTCATACAATGCTGAATTTCTAATTGTGAACTTCCTTCCCTTCCACGAGTCAAATATCTACGGAAGACTCATCGGCGTCCTCAGCTTCAAACTCGCCAAATCGAAAGAATGGTGCTTCATGACGGTAGGCTATCTGATTTCATTAATCAACTGCACGAAGCTGTATTCAGGAATACGCTAAGAAGCGTCTCCATATTCCGTTCTCTACTCTTCTAAAGAGTGCGCTCTCTGGAACTCATGTTCTCCTCTCTCAAGTTATCTCCCATCTTGAGAAATGTGTTGAGGTATCCTTTTTTTACGTTGCTGATTTTCTGTGATAGTTTTTCATTAAACAACTTGTGAATATATCCTTTTAGTTGGTTGGAGAAACTTATATGGAGAACAAGTGTCCTATTATGTTCTCTTTCCTCGCTAAACTTCTCCTGGAGACTCTCAGTCCGAAGAATCCTATCGATGACGCCCTTCTATCTAAGATCATCCCTGTTATCGCCAATGGAACACGGTGAGTACATGTGAAAGTGGTTAGAGAGCCGAAACTAAGATGTGGCTAAATCTCATTCCCTTTGCAGTAGTAAGATCCGCTCTCTCCGATACGCAGCTCTTATGGTTATCTGTCAATTGTCTTTCTCTGCCAAACTCACTGAGAAGACTCTCTCTTCCATTCTCAAGCTACTCATCATGGTCAGTGGTTCCTTCGGTTCTGGAAGAATATTCACTTGTCCCGTTGCCATTCTCACTAAAGTAATCTCTTTTCGTTAAATATTCAATCCCTTCCAGAAATTGCGAACTGAGACTTTGAATGAGTCGATCTCTACCATAGTCGTCCTCACTCAACAACAGAAGGTCGAGTCATTCTCATCGACGTGAGTTGCATTCTGCCTCTTCTAGACCCGATTTCTTGCATTCCTATTGTGAGAGAGGAGGTGGAATGATCTGTTCAGAGCAACTCGTAAGATGCTTCGTCGTGACGATCTCTCCTCTATTATATCGACCATCTCTGAATTGGGAAAGAAGAGTGATCTCACCAACTTCTACTCTGCCCTCTGGTTGACTCTACTCGAGATCTACAAAGATCCGGGTCAGTCTCTCTTTATTGGCTAGTCTTGCATTGATGGATGCGCTTCAGAAGCAGGGCTGGGATTTTTTGATTATGATTTTTTTGAATTTTTTGAATTTTTTGAATTTTTTGACCATTTCAAAAAAATTCAAAATCAAAAAGTTTTTTGAATTTTTTTCAAAAAATCAAAAAATCTTTCCGTCCATGTCTAGGTCGTATTTCAATCAATTTTTCGAAATTTTTGAGATAAATCGCAAAAATTTCTGCAAATAGTCGGCTAAAAATGACCAATTGAATTGTATATTTCAAAATGGGAGGCATAGTGTGAATGTAGTGCAACTAGAACATTGAGATTTGTGCCAAAATATCGCGTTTTTATGTTTTTCTGCTTGATTTTCCCTGGAATAAATGTCCTCAAAAAATTTTTGAAATCAAAAATTTTTTGAGCAGATTTTTTGAATTTTTTGCTCAAAAAATTTTTGAAATTATTTTCAAAAAATCCCAGCCCTGTTCAGAAGGTCTCGAGACGCAAGTGACAACTCTCTTCGTGGGAACTGTCAATGATCTGCATGGAGATCAGGCGTCCATTCTCATTTCTCTCCTTCTCAATCATCTATCGGAGGGAGCCAAACTTCCCCAGGGAATTATCGATGAAGTCCATCCTCTCGTTGCGAGGTAAACGGATTTAGAGTAATCATATCCTTGGACACTCCGAAACAAAGTCCTTCAGATTCTCCGATCAATTCGATACGATCAGAGGAGAGTGGAAGGTCAAGGATGCTAAGGTTCTTTTTTGTTTCTTTTTCTGAAAAAAATTATTACGCTCGCAAAATAAATAATTAATTGAATGTATTAAAGGCGTTGTCTACTCTGATCTCCCTATGCAATCTGGATGCTCTTCTGATGGTGGAAGGAACGAGTAAGAAGAAGGAAGAGGGAGGAGAAAGTGGAGAGAAGATGGAAGTGGAAGTACCACAGAGAATCGTCTACCCTGTAAGGAATACTTCTTTGATTATATTGAGTATATTGAGGGTTCGTGGATCGGAGTAGAGTATTGGGCACTTCTGTTTTTTGGTCCGGGCAATTATCACAGCGTATTCTATCCCTACCATTCTCATTCTCCACCTTTTGCGCACTCAGAGCGGTCGCAGCGCGGGCCAAAAAACAGAGAAGTTCCGAGTATTGAACCTCTTGCAGGATGCACTCAAAATGGCTCGAGAAGCAGAGAAAGCGATGATCGCAGAAGGAACGAAGGAGAAATTGGATGGAGATGCTGTGAAGAAGTGTCTCAAATGGATTGAGAAGAAGAAGTGGGAGAAGGTGAGGATGGAGAGGGAGAGAGTCAGTGACTAATCAACTCTTTCAGTTATCATGGGCATTGGATGAGATGGCAGGAGAGAAGAAGTATCTGGAAGGGAAATTGGAGGAAGATCTAGAGGATCTCTTCGTTGAATTATTGAGAGCTGCAGTGGAGAGACCGAAGGGATTGGCTGTCGATCGATGCAGAGATGTCATGACTATGGTTAGTAGCCGATTGAAGGGGGTTTTGATATGATCTAATTGGAGCTGTTTATTATAATATGAAGTAATTGGTTGTAGATAACTCTCCGTCCTGATCTGGCAGTCGAAATGTTGACTCGTCAAGAGACAGAAGGAAGTTCAGCTAAGAAGAAGAAGACTGTCGTCAACTCATGTGAGACTTTTTCTACAAGAAATAAATTAAATTAAATTTTATAGCTGGTCCCTCCATCTCCAAATACTTCGCTAACGAGAAGGACGAAATGTGGAATAGGAGACTCATTCTGGGATTGCAGGTACTCGATATCACCTACCGCATTTTATAACCACTATCTGCTTTGAAGGTGTTGTCTCTCACTCCCAAACTGGATGCATCTCCCCAATTGTTCCCTCTTCTCTTCTCATTCATTGCATCGTCAGTTTCCCTCCTTCTCATCTCTCTCATCGATCCCTATCTCTCTTTCAGAAGTACCTCAGACGAATCGCCAGAGAATGGAGATGTCATCCATTCCATTCTCCAATCTACAGTCACTCTCCTACTCAGACTACTCACCAATCCTGGTATCTCTTCCCCATTCCCTCTCATCACTCACTTCTCGATTCCTTCAGGTGCCTACCGTATCCTTCCTTCTGATCTTCGAATGGAAGTGGTTGTCTCAACGATGAGGACAACTCTCTCTCATCATCTCCTCAGAGACTCACTCAGATTACTCACTGCTGCTGTCAAAATCGCCCCCGTTCGTTGGCTGCTTATTTTAGAATTTATTGTTTTCTCGACCTTGGATGAGATTGGTTGATTCCAGAACAGTGTGGTCTCTCACGTGCTCTCCATCTTCACCTTCATGGGATCGGGACTGCTCAAGTGAGTGACCCCCCCCCCCTCCTCTTGACTGAATCCCGATTGCAGGAAGGACAACGAGTTGACTCTGTCTATCATGGAGGACACTCTCAATGCTCTCTTCCATGCAGTTGTCACTCAAGGGAAGAAGGACGAGATCAACTCTCGACTCGTCTCCGTATGCAAGATATTCGCTGTCTCCATCAATGATATCCCTGCCCATAGGTCAGTCCCT
>LS506675.1:1788418-1821622 GCA_900490845.1 Pristionchus japonicus
TCTCTTCTCAGGAAGCATACGAGGAGATGGCATGCGAGTTGGTATCAGCCTTCCCTCCCGTCGATCAATTGGCCATCCTTCTCGAATTGATTGTGTATATCATCCGATTGGGAGGAGATACACTCAAGAGTGAGGAGTCTACCTTCCTTCTTCATAATCTCTTCTCTTTCCATTCAGAATCGGAATCTCAATCATCTCTGGATCGATCAATCTTCGATCGTTCTCTCCATTCTCTTCCTCGTCTTCGTCACTATCGATTCCTTATTCTGGGTGTGATCGTGAGAGTTCTCTGCAGGAAGACCATCGTCGATGAGGTCTGTCTACTCCCTCCCCTCCCTGTCTACTCCTTCTCTTCCATTCCAGTTGGCATCTCTCGATGACTCGTCTCTCTCGACTCTTCTCCTTCCTCTCTCTCATCGTCTTCTCTCTTCCTCCGTCGATCTCGATGACTTCTCTTCCAATGAGAGCACGAAGGCGGAACAGATGGAGGGAGAGGCTGCACAGCATGCTATCAGGTACTCCCCCCCCCACTCTCTTCTCTTCTCTATCATCCCTCTCCTCTATAGATACTGGATGGCATTCGCGTCTCGATCTGAATTGGTGGCAGACAAGCTTCGTCATCTTCTTCCCGGATCAGTGGCCGGCCAGTTGATTATCTCCATCCTCAGAGATACAAAGACTGATGCCAAGTTGAGAGAGAAGGTGAGACAGTGTGCATAGGACAATGATGAACGATATCGATGACAGGCACTCCAACTGGCGAATGTGAAGTTGATAAGTGATGGAGGATTCTCTCGAGATGGCGAGGAGAACGATAGACATCTCAATGAGTTGGCTTCCACTCTCAATGGATGGATCGTCCCTGCTAGAGTAGCTGAGAAGGTGAGAGAGAAAGGGGAGAGGAGAGGAGAGAAGTTGATTCCCATTGCAGATCGTCCTCTGCCAGAATGCAGCGTTCTCTCTCAAACTCATCGCGAAGAATCTCCGACCCACCTCTGATTCCACCGTACTCGCCACTACCATGGAAGCGTGCACGAATACGGTAAGAGAGCGAATATGTAGGCCATCACTTCTTCACCCTGTTTTCAGTTGAAAGAGTGGTCAACTCTGGATGAATCTCTCGTGGGCAATACTCTCCTTCTGGCAGGAGAATTGATAAGGTGAGTGGAGAGAAGAGGAGGAGAAGAGGGAACTGATGGATGGTTGCAGATGCCACAACATGCGTGCCACTCTCATGAGTGCTCCTCCCCTTATGGAGATATCGTGTGCCATTCTGGCTGAGATACTCGCTACAAGGAAGGTCAGTGATGCACATTCTGTCTATCTCTGATCTAGTTCTGGCTAATAAACTGTTGTTCTCTGTAGGCGGAAGATCGTGACAAGTCTACTCCTGCTTCTCCTGCCTCTTCTCTCTCCTCTCAGACTGCAGCCACTCCATCGAATAGAAGGGCACGAATCAGACAGCAGTCTCTCTGTGGAAGGAAGTTGGGAGGAGATACCATGCTGGTCAGAGAGTCATTGAGAGAATGAACCCATCTCATTCCTCTCCCATTCAGATCTGTGCTCTCACATGCACTCAACGTCTTCTCGATCATCTCGGTAGATTCGTATCCTCCTCTCTCTCCACTCTTCTCCCTCTTCTCGCGAGGTACGAATGACGCCATTCATTGATTGCTTAATGATTACTGACGTTATTCACAAGGTTATTGTCAGATTGGCGCCTCGTTTCGGTCTTGTGGGAGGAAAGGAATTGGAAGCAGTGGAGAAGGGCAAAGATGGAAAGGGATCTATCGAGTTCAGGTGAGGAGATGAGAGAATCAGAGCAGTGAATGATCTTCTTTCCCTCAGACTTCAATTGATCCGTAAGGCTCTTCTCGCATTGGATCTCCGTCTCGTTCTCTCCCATGCAATGAATGCTGCCAAGGAACTCAAGGGAGAACAGGTACTATCGGATGCCAAAGAAATACTTGTTCATACCCCATTCCCTTTCCAGAAGTGTCTCTCATGGGTTCTCTCTCTTCTCTCATCTTCCTTCCCTCTGGCTGATCGAGGATGGCTATCGAAGCAGAGTGAGACACTACTCAATGAGATGTTCAGACCTCTTCTCGAGATGAGATCGGCACAGAGGAAGATTGAGGTATGTACAGTTTTTAATTGTTGTTGTATTTTTTTGTTGTTTCTTGTTTCCCATTCAAAATAGATAATTCTCTAGCCAGTTCGATCTCCACTCCTTCAGATGCTCGAATCGATCGTCTCTTCTGAATCTGAAGTGACCGAGTGTCTCAATGCATTCGCTGGAGTACTCTCCGAGGTTTGTGATCCTTTTTTCGTCAATATTCAATCTAATTCTATAATCGGTTTCTTAAAAGAGATGCATATCTGTGCTTCCAGACTGAACTGCGTCCTCTGATGGCCTCTCTGGTTGAATGGGCAGGAGAGGGATTGGAGGGAGATGCGAGTCTCCCTGCCAGACTACGATTGGTATCCATCTTCCATCTGGCTAATGGGTGAGTCTGTCTCTCATCCTTTCTCATCCATCCCCTCCTCTCCTCAGATTCTACTCATGCTTCAACACCCTCTCTCTCGTCTACTTCGGCCGTCTATTCGAAATGGCTGCGAAGACTCTGATTGCACTCAATTACACCAAGGGTCAGTCAGATCTCCTCCAGTGGAATGATCATCTCTTCTCCATTCCAGCCCTCTCTCCTCTCTATTCCCTCAAGAAGAACGAGGTCGATCCATCCGAAGTGCACTTCCTCATCCTCCAGATACTCCAATTCATTCAGAATTGTGCCAAACAGACCAGATTCTTCTCGAGGTGAGACTCTCCTTCCATTGGACGATCATCTCAATCGTCTCCCTTTCAGTGATCGATGGAAGATGGTGGTGACTCCCCTCGTCGATGAATTGGAGAACAGCAAGGTATGATTGCAGGATTACAGTTTCTCAATCTAGATTCTGGGATAAAAGTAAAGTGGGTAATTGCAGGTAGAGGGTCACGAGGCTCGTTGTCTCGCTCTGGCGGATACTCTCTATCCCGCACTCGAATGCCATTCTGATACACTCGGAGACACTCTACAGGTATGGTCGCCCATCTTCCCAGACTCACGAGATCGCGTCCATGGACTAACAAGGTGGAAAGATAATTCATGTTCTTGTTTGCAGGCTATTCTTCTGAAGGTGCGAGATGGGAAGGCGAAGCTTCGATACAGATGTCTGCTAGTGCTGGAGAGATTGGGAGGAAGAATTGGAGAGGGCTTGGCTCCCCATCTTCCCCTTCTCATGCCTTATCTATCGGAGTTGATGGAGGATGATAATAGAGCAGTGGAAGAACAGACTGAGAGAGTAGTCAGAGTACTACAGAAGAAGTTTGGAGAGGATATCTCAGAGGGATTCATGTAGAGAGAGCAGATAGTCATAGTTCTCCATTACAATTGTTACTCTTTTCTGTTGTTGATTCGTTCTCATCGTTGTTTGTTATCGTTTTGTTTCAATTGTTGTTCACAATGTTCTCAAATTGTAGGCGGATGGAAATATAAAGCTTCTTCGTTTTCATGAGAAGCATATTAATGCACGCATTGCTTTTGGTAGAGACAAAAGGGCAAAGGTCACTGGACAGTAGTTTTCACTCTTTATCGTTGGCATTCATTCGTGTGATAACAACGGAAATGAAACATCGCTATCCAATTCTTCCATATCTCGCTTCTCTCTCTCTTTTGTGCATAGAGTAAATGTAGAGTAAGTGTGAGGGAATGAGAGAAGTCACCATAGAAACAGAGGAAGAGAGGAATCTGATTGGAAGGAGAAGAGAAGGGAGGGGGATTGAGAGTGAGAAGAGAAGAATGAACTGTGGAGAAACGACTGATGCCAATGAATACTTCGAAGCATCCGATACTATTCAATAGTGAGTTACTCTTTTTTTTATCATTTTTTAATGTCTGCAGTGACGACTCATTGGATCTGATTGATACAATGAGAGAGGCCCAAACCACTTTCAATCTGTTCCTCAATAATCGATTCGAATTGGCTGAAGAACGGATGACTACACTGTAAGACATTCTCTTTTGATCGCATGAGATGGAATCTCGTTCTTTTCAGTGCCCATACGAGTATCTACCATGCAGTTGGACTGAATACGATCAGATTGATAAAGGCTACGATGACTTGTGAGAAGGTTAGATCTCTCCCCTCTCCTCTCCTCCCCTAATCTCCCTCTCTCCAGACTGCTCTTGATGAGGCAGTCTCTACATGCAAATCAGCTCTTCTTCTCATCGATAGTCGAAGGATGAAATGGAGTGTGGCCGATACAATCTATTCATTCGGAGAGTGGACTAAACCGAAGGCCATCGCTGCTTCTGATGGTACGTCTGTCACTATTTTCTGTGCAGTGCAGCAGTCTCAGCGGAAAACGAATACGGATATGATTATTTTAATGGGGTAGAGTTCATAGTGACGGGATTATAAACGGCTTCAATCCTCTCCAATCCAATAATTGTAATTCCCTCTCCTTGGCTTCTTTCCATTCGCAATGGAGGAAGGCGATTAGTTCCTTCTCTTGCATCATTCGCATCGAGGAGATAATTATAGCACTGAGATGAAAAATGAATTAGAATGAAAGAATATACTAACCTGGAACGAGACTCGAAAAGTCCAAAGTTCAAAGCAAAACAAGAAGAAACAAAGGACACTCATAGAGAAGCCTCCTAATCTCAGAACTGTAATTAAGCTTCCCAATTTAGAATAAGGGTTCAAACTGACTGAAAACATATCCGCTATGTCCCCAATCTTCATTAATTTCATCAATATTTTCTTGAGGAATTTGAAGAATTTCAAAAACGAAGTTCCCGACTGAATCGGGGAAATAAATAGTAAGAAGGAAAACAACGAAGAAAGAGCCCGTTGTGAAGAGCATCAATAACTGAATTAAGTAAATAAGGACTATGGATCTACAAGTATTGAACCTGCGCTGCGAGATATGGAATAACGAGCCTCGGTTTCACTAAATAAACAGCTATCAGCATCAGTACTGCAGATACAGCTTGAATAGTTCCTTGTGCGATCTAAATATGCGAGTTGCAATGCAAGTTTGAAAAACAAATAAAAAGTTGTTCAAACCTGTATTATCGCAAAGAATATGTCAAAATTCCAAACGAAAAATTCAGAGAACATAGTGATGCCCAGAATAGCGTTGAAAACTGCCAGTATTTGAGCTCCTCGCTAAAATGACGAACATAATGAGTAGCGAAAAGAAGGAAGAATCTAACCCGAATGGGCAATACTTCGAAGCAACATCGATAGAGTGGATCTCGTTCATCAAAATCGAGTTGAACCACGACCATTTGAAGAAGGAAATGACGGGAAAATTCTTATCATGTGGGGGATTATCGAGGGCAATCAGCACCTAGTGGTTTTAAGAATGCTCTTACAGAGTGGCTACAACAAGTAATACTGATGTAAAGCATGGAGTAATGAAGAAAAAAAACTTTATCGGAAGTTAGAGTAGAAAGCACTGAGATTCTCTAATCCGACAAGGAAAACTCCTCTCGTATTGGTCTCCAATCTAAGTGGAGGAAGTCGATTTGTTCCCTCTCGAGCATCACGAACGTCGAGAAGATAATTGTAACACTGAAAGGAGAGTGAGAGGAATTGATAGATGTATCGAGATAAAGTGTCTTACCTGGAAAGAAACTCTCAATAGCCACACTTCCCACATCATACTAGCGAAGATAAAACATGCGAAACAGAAGCATAGAAAGATTATTGCTGAAAGAATTTTAAAAAAATTTTCTCAGTTTCTGTAAGCGTACCTGATTTAATCTCGTCTTCATTCAAACCACTCAATTCTTCTTCGAGAAAACTCATTTCAAATAAATTCTCAGTTATAAAGCGACCGACGGATTCAGGGAAAATTATGCAAACCATAAGAACAGCGAAAATAATAACAAAACAAATCAATATCGTTAACTGTAAGGGATTGTATGTAAAAAGAGATCAATTATTCACGTAACCTGTGTAACGAGATAGCCAATGACTAATTTGGGACGGAATGTAAATGTAGCGATGAACATAAGAATAGATGAGAGAATATTAGCAATTGAGGAGCAAAACTTTAATGAAATATCTTGGATGGGAATAATTGAATGAGACTGACTTGCATTGTTGACCAAATCCAATTGAATGGAACAAAAAAGAGTGAATAAACAGTGGATGCAGATACAATCACATTCAAAAGTGACAGGACTTGAGTTCCAGTCTGAAGGGTGAATTAGATAGAAGAAGGAGAAGATACAAGAAGGATGCTTACTTTAACGTGGACTATTCCACAACAGCACTTGTAGAGAGGATCACGTTCATCGAATTCGATTTCGATGAAGACCATCAATGAAGGGCCCTTTGTGAAACTAGAGTGATCGAGTCACCGGACAGAAGGGGGAATATTCACACCTCTTATCTGTCTAATCCACTGTTTTTGTGATCTCTGTGCTTCTGGTTGCTTAGTTTGCGCGCTTTCTCAGTTGAGACGGAGACTCAACCACAGACTCTGCACAGAGTGATAGAGAACTAATTGTGAAATTCAGAGGAACTGCACGCCGAATTGTGCTATGCAGAGACACTCATGTTCAGATCTCTACTCACTTTCTTCCAGGTAATCTTCTAGAGAAAACACTGCGTGAAAAATGATCGTTCAGGATGAATCGTTGACGTCCTTCGTAAGAGGAGCTCTCAAGATTCGAACATGTCATTCCATTTACAAGTAAACTCTTTTCTTCATCAATCTTCGAATATTCCATACTCAGATCATGCCACAAGATCCTCGAATGGCCAGAGGTTTGGGAGCATCGAGATAAGAGAATCAAAGTGAGATCCTCTCCCTCTCGCATCTCATCTCATTCATTCCATCTCATTCAGGAACAATTTGAATCGGGGGTTCGTTTGGGTGTCGGCTGTTTCAGTCTCATGATTAGTTGCCTCCCTCCTAAAGTACTCAAACTACTGGCAGTAGTGGGGTTCACAGGGGATAAGGTAACTTCGTTATTCAACACCACTCCCAACCCAATCAATCACTTGCAGGAAGTAGGAATGGCTGAACTGAATCAGTGCATCTCTCATTCGTATACACTACGCGCTCATCTGGGTGCACTCATTCTACTAACGTACCGCTTCGTCTCCTGTCTCACGAGTGGAATGACTCTACTTTCAGATGGAATCTAATCGCTTGTTATTTCCTCGGAGTGGGTGAACCAAATCTGGAAGAAGCGAGGAAGTTGATAGTTCCCTTCACCCAACGATTCCCCAATGTAGGAATCTGCCAACGAAGAGAACGGGAATAATTCATATTGAGGGTTCTCTAATACTCTTCCTTCGTGCTCGCCTCTCTCTCGTCAGTGGAAACATCGAAGACTCCATTCGATATTACAATGCTTCCATCAATTCACAGGACAGCTACAGACAATTCCACCATGGATGCTTCTGGGAACTCATGTATTCTTCAACTAACCTTCTCTTATATTTCTCATCCACTACAGATTCGCCCATTGTTTCCTCCGTGAATGGCACATAGCAGCTGCATATGCGAAGAGATTAGCGAAGGAAAGTAGATGGAGCAGGTTGATCTACCCCATCGATTGAGTGAGAAACGATTGATTGTAGAACGATCTACATCTATTATCTATCGATCCTTCTATCGACTGACAGTGAAAGCGAACAAATGAAGAGAGACGAAACCGTTCAAGCATTGCTAATGTAGGAAAGATTCTGGGGCTCATCTTTGATGATAACATTTATAGAAAAGTGGATCGATATCGGTCTCGAATAGCAGGGAAATCGATTCCGATGGAGAAATTCTGTTCAAAGAGAGCATCAAGAGGACTGAGAATGGGATCAATGCCGTTTGCCAATTTTGTAAGTTTGATTTATTTTGAGACGGTTTCTAACTGATTCATAGGAATTTCTCTACTTCTGGAATGCGATGGATATCATTGGAGATAAACCAAAGTTGATCAAACCTCTTCTGACTGATTTGATGGATAGATGGAGTGAAGTGAAATCAGGAGGTGAGAAAGAGAGTGAGACAGAAGGGGGATTCATTCGATTGAGTGGATGTGAATGAGGCGTGTCTCTATCGATTCCTCCGTGGAGTTCTCTCTCGTCATCTCGGATTATTCGATGAGGCTGAGAACTGCTTCAATGATGTCATCCATAGGTGGATCAACTTCGTTTCTCGAGGATACTCATTCCGATTACAGGGAGAATCAATTGACTGAACTCTCGTATCTCATTCCTAATGCGCACTATGAATTGGGAGTAATCAAGCAAGTTCAATCTTTGAATGATCAAGCTGAGAATCATTTCAACACTGCACTTAGGTGAGAAAGAACTAATATTTGGTTGTTCATTGACAGTCTACAGATATCGATCGTATTCACTTGAGAATAAATTGCACTTCCGAGTACATGGAGCAATGAGAAAGTTGGGAGAAGCGAGAATGAGAAGTGAAGGATGAAGAGGAAGATCACTCCTTCCAATCAGTATGAACCGATTCTGTAGAGATGCGCATATTTGTACCCACTCTTATTCATATCATTTGAACGTGAAACTCCTTGAACCATGCATTTTAAAAATCAATTGTACAAATTTATCTCCGTCCAATAGCTCGTTGCACCTTGTTGAAAACAAAAATCATACAAAAATAAAACTTGAGCAAATTTAAAATATAAAATAATAATACAACCATGACAACTGTTGAGTCGGCGAATGTTTCAATCTTGGAAATCGCATCCTATTGCTTACTAAAATCGTCTTGAAGTGAATATACCGGTCAAAAGAGAGGGATTGCATATGATTATTAGTGAGTGATCTTCTAGATCTTCTCTATCTTCTAGCTGGTCTCAATCTAAAATGCTCGTGCAATTGTTTGAGAGTCTTCTCCATTCTGTTCTCGCAATCATCTTGTTGAGCGAGAAGAAGTTGAATTGCCTCCACTCTCATCTTACGGACGGGAGACGAACCAATGTACTGCTCGCACGCGTTGACTGCAGAACAGCAAGAGGAGAGCTCCTGATGATGTGATAAGGGATTAGAGAGAGGGGACAATGGATGACTAACCTGGCAACTGGCAGCGATTCCCGCAGTTCTCGCCTGGCACTCAGCCAGATTTGCCTCAGTGTGACCGTGAGTCTGCTCTAGCCAATCCTCCATTTCAATGACTGAGAAGTGAGAGAGAATACGGCATTCGTCCCTGATTGTGATGAGATAATATTTGTGGTTACCCAATCTTATCTCACTTCTCCTTCTTGGTCAGAGTGGGTTTGTCTCTTCCAAGTGAGAGACAAGCCTTTCTCACTCCTCTCTCGATATGTTGGAGTTGGAGAACCTGATGAGAAGAGAAGATCAGAGGATGGATGGGAAGATCACTGACCGAATTGTGGACTGACTTATCGACTGGTCGGAGACACACTTGAGTGACCACACTGCTCTCACTCTTTGAGTTATTGAGAAGGAGATTTCGCAGTTGAGAATCTTCGATTCCTGTGGATGTTCGAGTTAGAGCTATGGTTTAATCCGATCACTCACCGAAAGTGACAGTGATGGGATTGAACTTCTTATCACATCTCTGTTCGTATTCCCATGCAAGAGATTCGCATTGACCGTATGAGAGACAGAACTTCTCTGATGGCTGAAGGAGATGGATGCTCTTCCCTTCCCCCTCGCCCTTCCTCTCTCTCCCTCTCACCTCTTCAACCTTCTTTCCATTCTTCGTTCTTCTCGCGTGTCTCGATCCCTTTCCTCTTCTCTTCTTGTGGAGGCGAGTCACTGAATGGGATAGATCATTCAATCCTCCTCTCTTCATCCTCACCATTCTTCTGGGATTCTGAGTCGATGAGTGTCTTATCAATGGTCACAGTAGCGAGAGTCGTGGAGGGAACTTCTGTGGGGAGATCAGAATCGATGACGGGACGGGACGTCGTCTGCAATGGTCTCCCACTCTCGATCTTCCTTCTCTCACTCACTACATCTGCAGAGTCAAGGATGGGACGAATATCCAGTTTCTTGTAAGAAGATTCAGTTGTGATCTCCTCTGCTTCAGTCTGGGCACTGGAATGGAAAAGGGTCATGATGTATGAGAGGAGAAGATCAACTAACACGATGGTCTCGACAGTGGTCGTCTCTTCTCCGTTGATCTTCCTGAATTCATTCTCGAGACCGATTCTCTGTCTGGAAGTATCTCCTTCCTTTCCATTCTCACTCCTCATTCTCAACCTTAATTCCTCCGATAGCTTCGCCTCTTTCTTCTCTAGAATACTCTTCTCGATTTCATGGGCGGTCTCTGGTTGTTTCGTCGTCTCTTCCGAAGAAGGAGTTGTAGTGACAGGAACATCCTGAATCGACCCCTTCCTCTCTACTCAGATGGATCAACCAAAGACATGCAACTGAATGGGAGATAACTAACAGCAATCAACTGAGGGGAAGCAGTAGATTCCTTGGCCTCTCGTTCCTTCGCAACCTGTGCACAGTTAGTCATGCGGGTTAGAGTCAGTCTTCAATCCATCTACCGTACTCCATTCCATGCACTACCGTACCTGCACCATCTTCTCCATCGATTGCTTCTGTTCAACGAGAGCACTCTTGATGTTCTTCATGAGAGCCTTCTTCTGCTCCTTGTGATCGGATGAGACCTTCTCGAGGGTTTGCCTACCAATCATTGGAATTAGATAATAAGAAATGTGTGTGATTGTAATCACGGAAGGTTCTATTCGATAGAACATACTTGATAACACTTTCGATGGAAACTCTCTTTCTCATCTTCTCTTCCATTTCTTCTTCACTCTCTGGCTCAGCAGGGAGAGCTCTGAAATGGAAAGTTGAACGGGCGATGAAAGTGTTCTTTCACTCACTTGAGAATGGCACTCTTCCTTCTCTTCTTCTCTTTCTTCTCCATCTCCATCAGACCCTTCAGATCTCCAGATGCAAGCATCGTAATCACCTGAAGAGGAAGTGAATGGAAGAGTTATCAACGGATAAGCGAAAGTGCACGAACCTTCTCAGTGGTCTCAGCATCGGCCTTCTCTAGAAGGAACTTCACAATGGCGACCTTCCTGTCTTCCTTCGGTAGTTCCTCCTCACTCTCTTCCACTTCCACTTCCTTCTCCTTCGATTCTGCCTCCTTCTCTTTGCGAGCCCTTCAAGAACAACGATCACTTTCCATTTCAATACCTCCTCATTGAGCCTCGCTCACCTCAGTTTTCTTTTTGTTGAATAAAACAACTCACTTGTCAAATTTGTTGAAGAAGTCTTCTCTGTTCTTCTCGAGTAGAGCAGAGGGAGTCAATTGAAGTCTCTTCTCGATTCTCTTCCTCATTGCCTTATCCGGTCGATTGAATGGCATTCCTCCATCGGAAGAAGGAACGATCTTCTCAGAGATTCTCACTCGACGAGGTTTAGTCGTCTGGAATGGATAGGCTGAAGAAGGAATAGACAGGAATGACCAACCGCAGCAACTTCCTCTTCCTCTTCCTTCTCCTCCACTTCAGGTTCTACGTCTCCGATTATCGATTTGGGAAGACGAGCAATCTGGATTAGAGAATTCAGGGTCGAAGATATGGAATGTAATACCTTATTGGGAACCCACAACTTCTTGGTTGATCTGGGAGTGGGAATACTTTGAGGAGTAGTGGGAGAGAGAGTGGGGAAGGTGACTGGTTCATCCTCCTTCGTCTCTTCTTCTCCTATCTCAGCTCTTCTCTCATTCTCCTTCGCTGTCTCATCAGAAATGCACTCCATCATTCGATCACTGATCTCACGAGCTGAAATCGACTCTCTTCCATCTCGCACCATTGAAAAAAAAACTACTCACACTTCTTTCTGGCAATCTGATAAGCGATAGAGAGGGCATTCATTCGCTCGGCGCAGCTGGAATGGAAAATACAGATAATCTTCGTGAAAGGGTTTTTGCTGACTTCAGTACGTAATGAATGCACACCGAATTCAACGATTTTAAAAAGTACAAACTGTGAGGTTTAATTTTTGAGAATCAGACAACTAACGCGTTGTGTTCGGGACAGCATCTGAGCAGCTTCTCACACTGATGGCGATCTCTTTGGAATGAACCGAGACATCTTCCATGGGGAATTTCCCGTGATGGAAGAGGAGTCAGCGGGTAATCACAATCCTCCTGAAAATATGCTAATTTCAAAATTCAGTTTTTTATGCACTTTTATCGATATTCCTTCGTTCCCAATTAGATTCGGCCGTTCGTTCTCCCTATAAACTTTATCTGCCGATCATCCCATCTCCCCTAAGGGGGCGCAATTTTCAGTTTGAGTTCACCCTCCCTCTCCCTTTCTTCTTTTCACAAATGGGAACGAGATTTGCCGTGGAGGAATGGAGGAGGGAAGGGAGGAGGAGGAGGGGACAGGGGGTATGGCTAATTGAGAAGAGGAGGATAAGAAACTCATCGACTATCTTATTCATTGTTATTCAATGACAGTGACAGTAGTACCGGAATTGGTTGGACGGGAGTGAATGGAATCTTCTGGAAGCACTCTCGAGAATCCTCATTGACCAGAGATTGAAGAGTATCGAAGTCCAGTGATTCCTTACGAAGATTCGCTGGAATGAATATCATTTGGAAAGTTGCAAATCCAGTCTGAAGCCATTCTTGAGTTCACAGCGGGATCCAAAAAGGGAAAGTATCAGTCAAGTTTTCACTCTTTCTCGCCTCTTTCAGTTGCAAATTTGGCAGGAATGAGGTGGGAAACTGTCAAGATTCTCATTGTTGCCGAGGGAGAGAGAGAGCTTGTTTTGTGATTGATGGGTTTGAAAGAGTGATGAGAAAGTCCATCGAAAAAGTGCATGGTCGGGCTAGTCACCTAATGTATCTCCCCTCATACTCAAATTAGCCGTTGACTGGGGGGATAATAGTCATTGTGCGCTCACTCTGGCATGTCTCGAGGACACTCCTTCTGTCATCCAACATCTCACTCATCAGTTTAGTCCGTCTCTCCAGAGAAAGAGCCACTGCTGTGCCGCCTGAATAGATATCTTCGAAATGATGAACAGTTCGAACAGAGCGAACTCAACGAACGGAAGTTCAAGAACGAGAGAGGTATGAGCATGCAGAAGAAAGAGAGTGCAAACCTGCGCATGTCTTGAACTGAAGCTGTGCTTGCTCCAGACAGTCGATGTAGTTGAAGCATGAAGTCTGTAACCGTATACCGTATTTGTTATAACGCATGCGGATATCTCTATGGGTTATATCTCATCATATTAGTCGTAATAGTCAGAAACAATTGAGTAACTTACTCGATCTCTCTCAGCATAAACAGTAACCGTTAACAATGCGAGGATAAGTATCCTCATGACGAAGAGAAGAGAAAGAGAGAAGGGAAGATCTGCCAATGGAGAGAAAGAGTCCAGAAAGGGAAAGAGATCGGGGAGATCCGCCCCTCCTTCCCCCTCTAAGAGAGAGAG
This sequence comes from Pristionchus japonicus, assembly GCA_900490845.1. Taxonomy (NCBI): domain Eukaryota; kingdom Metazoa; phylum Nematoda; class Chromadorea; order Rhabditida; family Neodiplogasteridae; genus Pristionchus; species Pristionchus japonicus. The sequence continues at coordinate 1,801,889 of LS506675.1, forward strand.
GGACTATCCAGGAGGGTATTCCCATTATCAAGTTCGAGAGTTGCTCAATCTCAAGCTTCCTCATTATTCAATCACTCCTTCCTATCGTTGAAATGTATCGACGGATACGAATGAACCACCATAATCAGTCACTTTCTCTTGCCATACTTATTCATTCTAGAGACCATTATATTCCTTGAAGAAGACACAATTCCCAGTCTGTAGCCATGCAGTCAACATTATTCACCTAATCGATTCTGCCTACGTCATCATCCCTCCATTCCTCCGTCGTTCCTGCTTTTTTGGACCGTGAAAGGAACAACAATAAAGAGAGGAATTGGATAGATTGCATTGAGAGATTGAGAGTGGACAGGGATATTCAAACACTTTCTTTATTCGATCGACTGACTCTCTTCTATTAGTTATTCACTTGGCCTCCACTTCCTCTGCAATCAATCCGATCAGTCCTCGATCCCTCTCTACCGTACCCTCCCTCTCTCTCTACCGTACCTCTGGGAGGCAGTCCCTGATACACGATATAGACGATGGGTTGAACATGGGGGAAAGGCTGAGGTTGGCCAGCTGCCTGAGCGAGTGCATTCGCTGTCGCTGCTGCTGCCATCTTCTCCCTATCGACCTGAATGGAATACGGTAGATGGAGGGAGTACGGTACTCTACCGTACCCTCTTCTCATTCTTCTCATCGATAATTTCCTTGCTTGCTCCCTTCTTCTTCTTCTTACTCTTCTTCTCACTCTTCTCAGGAGGGTCAGCGGGAACTTCATATCCATCATAATGGATACGAATCACTTTTCTCTTCACTGAATCTGCCAGTTCCTGAGTACGGTACTGTCCCACTCAGTTCTCGATCCATCGCCTACCGTACCACTTGCATCTTCTGGTCTTCCCACACCTTCTCGACATCCCAATCGGCCGGCGCATCCTTGGGAACGATGGCCATAATCACAGAGAATCGATCCTGAGATAGAGTACTGTAGACTACCGTATCCATCTCGAGACTACCTTCAGATTCGGTTTGACTCCATCGGGACAACCAGAATAGTGGAGTTTGATCGACTTCTGTCAATGGCCATTTTATGGAACCGCATTGGATTGAGTCGTTTGAGAGATCGTATTCATTTTATTCCCCTTTTCCCTTTCGGATCAGTCATTTCCTCCTTTCTTTTACCTTCTGATTGGGTTGAAGAGAGAAGTAGACTGGCTTCATCTTGAAGACTCCCGGACGAGTTGTCTTCATCTGAAGGAAGTAATTGATCGATACAGTAATCGAGACTACAGTACTCACCTTGAACATAACTGCTTGGTTATATGTATTCGAGATTGTCAAATCTCTTATTTGCTCTTCAGGAACTGGTTTGAATGTCACCTACAATTGGTTACGGTAATCGATTGAGGGATACTGCAACAACTCACATATTTGGGTGGATCAAAGGTGATTTTGTGCTCCAAATCAGCCGATTTATCCGCCATTTTGGCAGAAAGGCCACTAGGAAGAAGAAAAGAATGGAGAAATGAGAAGTGGAGGGAAGAGAGACATGGGATGAGAATCAAATACGAGATTACGAATATGGAAAGATGGAAATTGAAATCTATATATGGCATTATCTTGAGTTTAATTGTGTTTTTATATGTAAAAGTATGTGTCACTCATTCTCTCTGCTGATCTTCGACCATTTCGAAAGCGGAAATTGTGGCTGAAATCTGTGGAAGCTGATCAAACTCAAGAATTCTCTCACGTATAAAATGAAAGTGGCAGAAAGATTCACGTTCACTCAATCAGAATGGCGTTCCTCTTCTTCCTTCTCGTTCTTCTTCCATTCACTCAAGGTTCATTCTTCCTTCTCCACTTCATTCGTATCCTTCTTCTCTGCAGCCAAAGTCCTTCCTCCCTCTGTACTCGCAGCCTCTCCATGGCCATCGGGTGCCTACTGTCTAATGCAATCTGGATCGACTTGTCCTTCCTCATTCTCTCCGGTTATCGACTCCCAATCAATCAATCGATAATCAATCGATTCAGACGGAGCTCAAACTGTCAGTTCCTCAAGCGATTCTTCCTGGAATGACTGATCATGCAGGGAATACTCTCATCAAAGTGGGAAAAGCTGGTGAGCGAACTTCTGATGCATAGAGTAAAGGGTCGTTACAGGAAGTAGTTCGATCACATCTTCATCCTACGACAGTGTATACACTCTCGGCCTCGTTTTCTGTTGCAAGAACAGTTGAGAGAATGACCAGCACTTTATTATTAGAGATATTAGAGAATGGAATTGACAGCAGTGATTGTACACAGCACAATAAATTATTATTAATATTATTAAAATTATTAACTATTATTAGGTGAAGAAGCGCCGATTTGTAACCGGCAAAGAGTGACATGGCACGGGGGAAGGGATTCAGTGAAAGACTCTGAGATTGAGAAGGAAATACTCATTGGATCCTGATCAAAGGGACTCAGTTATTGATTGAGACGAATGAACTAAGAGAGGATAGAAGGACTCAAAACTGATGCCATTAGTGTTGATTTAGAGAAGACAGAAGGGGATGCGACTGAGGGAGAGAGAATATTCCCTCCAAGGACCATCGGACTCAAGACATCCGGACAGAGAACCAGAGGACTGAAAAGTGGGAAGTAGAAAGATTACCAGAATATTTGAAGATTAAGATTACCTGAGAATAACGGGACTGAGAACGTACGGATTGATTACATTTGGAGAGAGGACGTACGGCGAGAGGATAAACTGCAAGGATCCTATTCGAAAATTGACTTAATGAATAAAAAAATAATGATAATAATAAATAATAATATGGAATACTTACGGGATCCATGACCATAGGACTGAGAACATATGGAGAGAGAAGATAAGGGGAAAGAATGAAAGGCATTCCAACTGCAGGAGAGAGAACGTATGGACCGAGTACGGACGGATTGAGGATCAAACTGAAGTGAGAGATAATTCTTTCATTCTTGACCAGCGTAGCTTCACAATAATGGATTTGGAAAAGACGTACGGAGAGAAGAGTGATGGTGAAAGAACCACTGGACCAAGGACAGAAAGACCTATGAAAGAGAACGATGATGGAATGATCAGACTTTGACTTGATAACTCCAAAATCTAGACAGGTGGATGACTTACCGACGATAGGAGTGAACATGTAGGGTGCGAGTACTGTTGGGTTCAGGACGGAAAGAACATTCGGAATCAATACTTGTCTCTTGACTCGATGAGGCTAGAGATCATTGATTAGCCACAATTTTCAAAGAATGGTCTACCTCTGATTGATTCGAAGCAAATACTTCAATTCTCTTCCATAGAGATTCCTCTCTATCTTTATGGCTGAGTGAATGATACTCATCTATATCGAATTCCCCTTGTTGTTCTTTTGCCATTCCTTGCTTCGAATAAAGAGTAGTCAATTGATCTTTCTCCAAGAATGCGAATTGTCTCTTCTTCATTTGCACTCTTTGTCTTCTAGTGAAAGATCTCTCGAGATCTTTGAATGTCTCTTGTAATTTCTTCGTCACATCAAGGAATGGTCCATCCACTCCGAATAGATTCATCTTACGAAGAGTCTAGAATGATCATATTTATCCACACTGGTCCTCCCTCCTTTCTCTCACTTGGAATGCTTCATCGACAGTTCTTCTCGCTCCCGATACTTCCATTATCATCTCGAGTAGACTATCTCTATCCTTCTTCTTCATTCCCGTTGCTTCGAATAGAGAAGGAAGAGGGAGCACTTGGTCTTCTGCGTCATCCTGGAGAGAGAAAGTGATGGGAATGGAAGAGAATGAAAGTGAATCGAGAGAACGACCATGCCTTCATTTACCTTGTAGAAAGCGAGAATGGAAGGAGAGAGGAGTCCTTTACTCTCATATTTATCGGGAAGAACGGGAGCGAATCGAGGAGAAAGCATCTGAATTCGGAAGATTACTGCAATCGTTCCGAAGCGATGTTCTTGAAACTACGATAGCTAACCTTGAAGTTCGAATCTTTGCTGGTCTTGGAAGTATGAGAACGAACAGAGTCAGCCAATGAGAATGCACTGTTTACTAATGGAGGCATGTTCAGACGAGATGGAAGATGAGAAGAAGATGATGGAGAAGGGGCTTTCTGAGAACGAACGAAATTTGGATCTTCGGGATTTATGGCATACCTTATCGAATACAAGTTGATCCATGGGAAGATCATAAACTCTGGCTCCGGGCGATTTGGATTGCCCATCGATCTCCTTCTTCATGTTCAGAATATCTTTGTATGTCTTGGACCAAGCAGGAGTCTTCTCCTCTGAATCTCCTTTGAACGCCTTCATTACTGCCTGTAAATCGACGTTTAGTTTTCAGTCAATTGAGGAGATGAATAAACAAACCTGTGATACTTGCTGAATGGGCGAAAGTTCAGAAGAGAGAAGAGAAGGAGCATGATCCATCTTGCGTACCTACAATATTTTCATTCTATCTAATTGAATCTAACTGGATATCAACTCACAAAAGAGCGTGGTTTATCTCTCTTCGTTCCTGGTTTCTCTACTAATCGATATTCCGATCTCTTGACTCGAATGTGGTCTGTTGCCTGCAAGAACTCCATTTAGTTGGAACTCTCCTTCAGAAAGTAGATTGATGATACCTGATGTCTTCTGAAGAATTCCGCATGTCTCATAACGAGTCTTCTCAATGCTTCTCTCACTCTTTCCTTCTCCTTCTTCTTCTTTAGCTTCTCCAATCTCTTCTCTTTCCTTCTGATCATTTCCTCCAATCTTCTCTGTTCTTCCTCCTCTTTATTCTTCTCAATTACAAACGAAGGCATAACAGTTGATTCCGTCGGTTGAATCACTCTGAGATTCACACGTGTAAATCGGTTCAAATGTTACAGATCTTTCCCGGTTTTTTGATCTTCTGTCGGTCTATTGGAGCGAGACAGAAGAGAGAGAGGTAGAGTGACCTCTCTCTCTCTCCTTTCCCTCTCTGAACACTCTCCCTCTCATCATAATCAGGATAATCTCCAGTGAAAGTGATGCTGACCTTTCCATTGGCTGCTCCACCGACCGTCGTGCACGAATGAGACACTGAGAAGTGAGGACGATATCTGTCTTGACTGGAATCCGATTGAGACACAAGAGGAAGTCACGTTCAGATGCTGAAATCATTAGAAAGTTATTCAAGTTTCAATGCTTTTGAGCGATTCGAAGGCACTCAAAAATGAATTGGCTAACCTTCATTCAGTTTTGGTACGATTCCTTTGGCGACTTGTACCAGAAGCGCCTTTACCGAATGGACGTACCTGATTATGAGAGTTATGTCTGATCAGTAAAAAATGTTGCAACCATGTGCATTAAACAGACAAAAAATTATATGCGTTGACTGTGTTTCTAAGAAAGCGTGTAGGATGAGTACATTCGGATGAAACCTAATTGCTTAGAACCATTTTCAATTCCGACCAAAACATAGTATTTGTAGTTCATTAGGTTCTCATTCGAATGTTCTCAACTAGCGAAAAAAGTTCTTGAGATTTTCTGAATTTCTGATTTTCAAATATCCAAATCGTACCACATGTAATGCATATCCTTCAATGCATCAAAAGATTCTTTGCCTATCCTCAGATTTTCGATGACTTCTTTTCCATCCAATTTCTTCCCTTTCTGTCGATCGCTCACTACTGAAATTGTGATCTTCAAGAAACATTCAGACTGATCTTGATTAGTCAAAGATCAAACATTCAATTGATATGGAGGAAGGAGTAAACCCTCTCTGCTCTGCCTCTTGAGTCTATCTAGTATCTCATTCCATTGTGAGCTAAGACGGTTTGAGCCAGACGAGAACCGTTCTATCTCATTACTATTCAAGAGAAGGAAAGTATTGTAAGAGAGGGAGAGGAGGAGGGAGTGTATGGGCAGTTATCCAATCTAGAGGGAATCCCGATAGAAATCACACGTGATAAGTGTTATGATAAGATATACTTACGACTGGTTTCGATAGAAGGGAGAAGGAGGAAGAATAAGAAGAGAAGAGAAGGTAGTCTCATCCACAGTTCTGATATCGAATATTGAAGAAGAGAGGCGGGACGAGTAGATAGGATGAAGGGGATGGATGAGTGCCTGAGGCTACTCCCTCTCCCTCCCTCCCCTCTTCCCCTCCCCCTACCCTACCTCCTCCCTTCCCTCTCCCCATCAGAGTACCATAATCATCCATCTACACTTATCTGAAACAACCCAGTCCGATCTCAATGAAGACAACGACTAGAGTTTGGTGCAAAAAGAGAAAAGATGTTTGGATGGAGAGACTACTTTATGGTCTTAAAGATCTTTTTACGTCGAAAGGAAACATTGTGATCTTGCTCATTCTTTGCTTTACAATCTTTCTTAGTCGTCCAGTTGGATTGATGACTGAAGAAAAGATGCACAAAGATCAAGACGGTCCGTCAAAAAAGTCATAGTAGATGAGATAGATGATCCATGTTTAACGGAACGTGATCAGAATGAACTTAGATAATCGTTGCGTGATACATCTTCAATCTACTGGTTTTATCTGAACAACATCGTTCATTAATATGCTTATGTTCGTGACAATATTCAGCAAAGGTGTTCTGATGATAGGAACAGCTTGATCTTTTATGACTTTACTCTCTAGTTCATCTCTCTCTCTCTCCATCTCAATCCAGTCTTCGATGCACCCATTCAGTCCTTCCTTCTTCCTGAGTACTCACTATCTCTCTCTCTCCTTTCTCCCGATTGAGAGTGAAAGGGAAAGATAATCTGGCATATCCTCATATGGAACATTCTGTAATCCTCGTGCATTCAAACAACCAATTCTCCTTTCCCTTTTCATCCTCTTGCCTCCCTCACATCCGTCTGTTTTGTATGAGAGAGCACGAATGCACTCAATACTTCCATTTATGACAACCAATATAACTATAACAATTTGCATATTATGAACAAGGGAACGGGCTACATCTTCCTTCTTCTTCTTCTCTCTAATTGTATTGTCTTGGTCTGCAAGTCTCTCTGATCGTAGCTTGTGCCATCGCTCCAAGAAGAACTTCAGGAGAATTGACGAACACGAAGTTATCATTCGAGAATTGACTGCAGAGAGCTCGAACCTGAGAGATAGATCAAAGATCAGGTTGGAATCAAAGTCTAACATCTGTTTCCTTGCACCCGGATCAACCCCATTCTGCCCTACTCACGGTTTCATGAGTAATAATTGTGGGGTGACGAGAGCCCCTGAACCCCTTTTTGCTGCCAGTCCTTAGATCCTAGAGATCGAAGCACCATGTTTATATTCTGATGCATTTCTAATAATTGTACGAAATGAACACTAGTTCTCTCATATTTCATCCTTTGGATTGAGTCTACATGATAATGATCTCTCTCCTTCTTCTCACCTTCGCTTGTAGTTTCTGATCCTGAGTGACCCAAATGGTGAATACTCCGGTTGAATTCCTTGCCAGACACTCTTCCAGCATGGGGAGATCAGTCGATGAGTCCCCACACACGAGAATATTCCCTTCCTGCAGTGACAATTCATCCTCTATCTGATTCATCCCTTGTAAACTGAGTTTACTGCCTTCGCTATAGGCTCAGTCGGATGAAAGACAGTAACAAGAAAACCCTTCAGCCACTCATAGAAATACAGTTCGACCCATTCGGAGAAAGTGAATGGCGTTCTTACCTTCAAATCGATGTTCAGATTATTGCAGAGCATTCTCAATCCATTTCCCTTGTCGAAGAGTTGGCCAGCGTGAGTCTGAAGATAACTATCTTCACTTCAATCAAATAATCATTTCTCACCTTGAAAAATACTTTGGTCTCTCTATCAGAATAGACAATAGCCAATTTCTCTCCACTCTCATCGATTTCCCTCACTACTTCTTCCACTTTCTTCTTCAGTTTCATTCCCTTCTCTGCCGAAATCGAACCGTGGACGTCCTGAAGAACAGAGAGTCTATTCATTCATTTCAAGGAGTATCAACCTGATGGGCGATGGTAACATGCCCGTAATGCTTCTGTAGACCCGATCCAATCCACGAGAAGACGTGGAAATCTTCTTCTTCGACCAGCAGAGATAGACGATTGAATAACTGCAATTATGACTTGAATTCATGAGTTCCAAAAATAAATGGTAAAATGAGGGTGAAAGGTAGGAAAAACACGAACTTCATCGAGCATCTTCTGATCAGGAGTTTGAATGGACGAATCTCTGAATTTGACAGAGGGAGAGACGTACCACTCACGACCACCAGAGGCACCGTAGTAGTAGTATCTGAGTATCGATTATTAGAAGCTATCACTAGATAGTGTGACGATTGATCTCACCCTTCAGGAATAGTTCCCACATCGAGAATTCCCATGTTCATCATTGGAGCTGTAGTGAGAATTGCACACGTTTGAGCGCATCGACGGGCGAATTGAGCCTGAGATTGAGAGAGATTAGGAAGGAGGAGATGGAAGGAGGGAGATTACCTGGATGACTCCCGAGTAAGCAGGTTGGATGGAAGCAGAGTAGGCACACGAATAACTCTTTAGAGTTCCGTCACGATCCTGGAATGGAAAGAGTGTAACATGAGAGATCAAAGATGAGATCGTACGGTGAAGAAGTAGTAGAAGTGATCAGCCTTTGTGAGCAGAGCAGTCGCCTGTTCAACTTGTTCATGGAAATATTCCATTCCCTTCGACAGACTCTGCAATTCATGGATGAAATGTTATTTACATCTCCAATATTTCTATAATCTTCGAATTCGTTTGATCTCATGGCCTATCGACACTCTAATCCTTCTCTTCCGTCACACTAATAATCAGCGGATTAGCTTCCATGGTTGCAGTCTTCAATCACAAATTGTAGTGCATCACTTTATCGATATGTGCACGATCAGAAATAGATACAATTTAGAGAAGGAGAAGGATCTATAATGTGGATTCAAACGAAATCTGATGAAAACGAATACGAAAGTCGATACGAGAAGCTACCACTCTTCGAATGGGAGAAATTTATCTGAGATTGTGCCCTTCCTTTCTTCTTCCTCATTATTTTCTAATCTCTTTGATAATTCCCGACAGCCACGTAATTCCATTCTGAACTCCCTCTCCTGTGAGTGCACAGCACGGCTGAAAAAGAGAACGAATCGAGTTGGAAGAATACAATCGATATTCTGTGATCATTTTAGAACTGACAAAATATCGGGCGATGAATTTTGAGCGTTAGAAAGAGCTAATCGAATGATGAAGATGGCCACTCGAAATGAGAGCATGCGATAAGCTTGGTTCTAACCTGAATCTGCCATGCCCTCTCTCTGATATTAGACAATCCGAGCATCGTCGATATCTGAACTGCATCTGCTGCCGTGGTCAGATCCTGTAGAGAAGAGAATAGAGAGAGGAGGGAGGAGGGGAAGGAAGGATAATAAGATCACAGATAATCTCTGATATTTCTCTGAATAGTCTCACCTGTTTATTAGCCAATACGAGTAGGGGAACTCCTTCCAATTTCTTCTCTTCGAGTAGTTCATCCAATTCGACATGACTCTCATCCAATCTAAACTCTCCTCTCCATCCCTCATTCCCTCTCCTTCTCTATTCACCTCTTGACATCACTCGCATCAACTACATAGATAACAGCATGAGTTCCGGGATAGTAATTACTCCAATACGGTCGAATTGCCCTCTGTCCTCCGATATCCCACACGTTGAGAGTGATTCCTGCGTGGATCTCCCTCTTCCCTCTCTCCTCCTCCCTCTCTCTACCTCCACTTGCGATGGTCTTCACATTGAATCCCTTAGTAGGCGTCACATTCGTCAATTCCTCAGATGAAAGTTTCTTGAGAAGAGTCGTCTTTCCTGTTGAGAGATGAGAGGAGTGAGTAATAGTAGAGGGAAGGACAAACCAGCATTGTCCAATCCAAGAAGAAGGATTCGAATTTCCTTCTCAGGGGCTGATTTGAAGGAACGAACGAGGTCGAGAAGACCCATTCTGAACAGTGGAAAATGAGAGGCTGGAGAGAATTCGCGACAAAACAATAGAGAACTGCAAAATGTGTAGGTAACGGCTGGAGATCCGTGAAAGAGCAGAGGGAACTTCGACGAAGGGTGAAAATAACGGAAACAGTCATAAATCAGCTGGCCAGACTAATTCGGGTACAATGAAACAGACTGAGGGAGGAACGGCCGACTGGGTATCCTCAGGGGGGAATAAGTACAGTGTTTAGAGATGAAAGAGGGAGTAGTAATCAGTGAAAGAGGGAAGGATTCGCGAGAAAGAGAGGAGAAGAAGGAGAGAGGGGAGAGGGAGGGAGAGGGAATGAGAAGGAATGAAGGGGAGGGTTGCTAGGAGATCGTCTCAATCCATAGAGAAGATGAGGAGAAGGAGAGAGAGAGAAGGAGGGAGAGATCCAACTAATATCGGAATGAATGAGTGGAAAATTGAAATGGACTCAAAGGCACTATCTGCGCCAAAAAAAATGAAATTTGAAATATTTATTGTTTTCAAATTTCATGATTTTCTTTGGTAATAATTCATTCATTATGTGTTTCTTTTAAAAAATATCAATCTAGTAAATTTAATGAAATCGTACCTCAACGAACTGTTCGATGTTGTCTGGATCGTCACTCTCGACGTAATCGATGAAGGAGAGATCGCGCTGGAATTAATGGCCATTATCCTACTGTATTTCTGAATTATCGATCTCTCACCTCCAATTCGCTTATCTCATTTTGAATGTCGAAGATGGCGATATCCGCTGACTTCGAAGCACGAACTTTCAATATGTTGTCAGCTGATGCAGATGAGATCAGAGAGTCCTGCAACGAAGAAAGAGAATACTGTAGAGGGAAGGGGTACTGTACTCACCCTCGCATTGGCGAGTGAGATGCAGAAGTGTTGTCTGATGGGAACTCCCTCTAGAACTCTCTCCACTATCTGTCGACGAATGTGACGAGTACGAATCATTAGAGAGAAGAAATCATCGATTGTATCGATCTAAAGAGAGGAAGGAAAGGATGAGGAGAGAGGGAGGAGAGAGGGAAGGGAGTACCTGGGCCTTCTTGATAACGTGATGAGTCCAACGAGGATCGAGGAAGGCCGTTGACCATCTGATCGCATTCGATTTCTACTAGGAATTGGCAGAGTCACACCTCTCTATATCATGAGCCAGTAGGAATTCGTGAATTCTCTTTGATCTCTTCGCCCTCTCATCCTCGTTCAGTGTAGCCGCATCATAGAAACATGCTGCATATTGCTGCGAGGAATTCATTATTCTCTTAATCTTCTGATTGAGAACTAACGATAGGATCATATAGATCGTCAATCCTCGTGTAATTCCTCTCTCCTTCCTTCCCATACAATCCAGCATTGTAGAATTGAATCTCAGATCCAGCTCCAGTCGAGAGAATGAGACCAGCTTGAGGATTTACTACGATCATCTCCTTCGCTACCTAAATCAATTCATTGACTACATGATTTCATAGCTGAGATGCTCATCAGCTGAATCATGCATAAGTAACTCACAAGATTCATTCCGTCCTTCCTTGGAGTGACAACTCCAATATCCATTGCACAATAGGCAGCGACCAATTGATCACGAGGAAGGCCTAGAGAGGGAGAGAGATGAGTCCCCTCTTCCCTTCCCTCACTCACCATCACACTCGAATACGATGGGAGTCCATTCCTTCGTTGAATAATCTCGATTGATTCCCTCTACTAGAGCCATGCACTCATCTTGATATACTCGATACATATCCACTGATCGACGATTCGTTACTGCGATCTGATGAGGGATTGATTCAACGATTTGTTATTGGGGTATGCGAACCTGATAGAGAACATCCTTTCCTCTTCTCTCTGGATGCGTCTCGAGGTATCTGAAGAGATCAAAGATCAACGGGGAACGGTCAGATAGACCCACTTCCTCCATCCATGTAACTTCTCTCTGATTCCTTTGGTGTAGTCGAATCTCTCAACGGAGAAGAAGAGACGAGAATCAGGAGAGGGAGAGGGACCGAGCATCTGAGAAGAACCATTGAGATGAGTAATAAATGTTTCTCTTTCTCTCTTACCTTTCTCCTAATATCCGTAGACAATTTGGTAGTCTCTGGTTTGCTGACGAATTGAAGGAAGTCTTCATTCTTGATTGAAACGGGAAATACTCCGAGTGAACAAGAGACTCCTTCCAGAGTAATCGTGTAGATGTCCAATTGCTGATCGAATGAAACCTGAATAGAGAATGGTTTCGATTCCTTCCATTGAGAATGATCTACCTTCGCAGCTCTGAAGTACTTCTCTACTTCCTTCACAAATCGTTCTCGATCACGATGAGTTTGGAATCCAACCTGAACAAGAAACAGAATGTATCGATGGCACAGATACCCAAATTAGTAAAATGGGGAAATCAAGGTTGGAGAAACTACAAACATGGATGAAGCACTTACCTTAGTGAATCTAAGCAATCCTCTCAGAAGAGGAATCGCGACAAGAGAGAACTTTTCGAAGAATGAATCAGGAGGTTGGAAGGGAATGTGAAGGAAGAATCCAACCTGAAGAAAGGTTTTATGTCGATCGATTGATCCACCGTATACCTCGAGATTCGGGTCGAGAGACTGCATGATCAGACCAACGAGAACGAGATGGTAGTCATGGATCCAGATGAAATCCTGATGTTATCGATTGAAGAGTCGGTCAAGAAGAGGTCTACTTGCCTGTGGGCGACTGTTTCTGACTGCATTGATAGCGAATTGATAGTTGACTCTAACGTAGGAACACCAGTGATCACGAATGAGCTGAGAAGAGAGAATGAGATAGTTGAAGTGCACTCTATCTAGACATACATTGGAGTCTTTGTACTCTTCTGAGATGTACTCGGGAAGGTTGTGGAGAGCAGGCCAGAGAAGACCATTACTGAGGAAGAGATCAAAGATCAATCGAGAGTCTCAATCGGAGTGATCTCACCTGATTCCTCCGTAGTAGACATTGTAGTCTTCCTCTTGGACCACGACGGGATTCAATTTGTATCTCCCTCTATTGTAGTGATTGAGAACTCCCAGAAGGGAGAGGTCTTGTCTACAATTCATTCACTCTTTCTCTCCCATTGTTCTTCGCTTCTGTGACTAACCTCGCTTTATTCTTGTCCTTCACGTTCTCCACTTCATCCTCTTCTGCCAGAACGTGGAAGAGAACCTGTAGAGATCAAAGATCAATAGGGAGATTAGTGAATGAGGACAAAATGAGGAATGAATGGAACCTCCGCGATGGTCTGCTTGATGAGTGGTAGTCCGAGAGTGTTGGTAGTGGGAGCGAGTGAATGAGATTGATCGGAGTACGAAGGTCGCTTCCCTCCCTTACCACCAACGTTCATTCCTGAGACGAGGAGTTTAATGCAATTGCAATGTTGTTTTAAAAAAGCGAACTATAAAAAATCTGACCGAGATTGGCCAACCACACGTTATCTTCGTGCTTGCTCATGACTGGATCGACGCATGAGACGAGTCCTCCCGATCCCTACAGAGATCAAAGATCAACCCATGTTTCATTCATGAAAAAAATCAAAGACCAAACCTGCTTAATCTCCCATTCTCCAGTCTTTTCCTTCTTGAGAGAGACAGGAGGAGCATTCGATACGTTGATTACACGTTGCTGAGAAAAAACATTCATTTCTACATTCATTTTGGCCCGTCTTTAATACTAGAGCATACATCGAACCCATAATTGAAGAATGAGTGTAACTCACATGGAAATGTGCGGAGGCTAATCCCGATGGAAGAGAATGGTCCGTATCACTGTCATTTCCATCAGCCGTTCCTCCAGAAAATGATCGGTCTGCAGTTAAGATGAATCAAATAAGACTTGAATGAGCGAACGTCCGTCGGTCGAAAAATGATCACAAAAAAAAGTAATCTGTTCTAGAAGAACAAAACAGTCGATCTCACCCTTCCCAGGACTGCCAACTTCATCGAGAAGAGAAGATCGACTGTTGTGTCTACTGATTCTCTTCTTGAGATGGTGGAACTTCTCTCCGAATGATTTCGCATTCTCTCCCAGAAGAGATTCCCTCACTCCTGGCACTGCTGCATACACTTCCCTGGGGCATAATAGTAAGCACTGGCTCTTTTCCCGCTTCGATGCAGTCGTATTCCTCAACCCCTTCCCATCCCCCTTCTCACTTCAATCGACTCTTTCCAGTGTTAACATCGTAGAGTGCCAATGCGAATAGAAGTGAGTCTCGATACTTGGTTGCAGCAGTGAAATCACTCTCGAAGAGGACTGGAACTGCGATCTGAGAGGGAGAAGAGGTTGATGAGAGACGAAATGTTGAAACCTTATCTCCAATTACCATTTCTCTGTTTGACTAATCTTACCGGAAACTACATAAAAATCAAGGTCATTAGGCACACAATATAGCACTAATACGTGACTTCTATTGATAGTAGGAAGGAGGAAGGCAGAAGAAAACACAGTACGAAGTTAAAAAGACAAATATAATCGGAAAATAATACCTTCCAGAATTGGATGGTGTGAAATCCGAGGAAGTTGACGAGTCTCTCGAAGAGTTGAGATGAGGCTGCCGTAGATGGATTCCACATACAATACTCAAGAAGGAGAAGAAGACCCTGAAGAGGAAATGGAGACTCATAGAGGAGCGATGAAGAAGGGAGGAGGTAGTGAAGAGATTCAGTTAGTTCAGCGATATTATACTATGCAGTCTTTAGATATTGATGTAGATCACCTGTAGTGCAATTTCACTCCTCATAGCTCTTTTCTTCCATTCTCCTCCTATCAAATCGAAGTATTCATTCATCATTTCAGGGAACGATTTCTTCCCATCATCTTCTACTTCTAGATGATGCAGAATGTGCACCAGATCCTGAATACAGTATTCCTACCTTATTCTCATTTCAGTATTTTGCATAAAGTGAACATTCGAGATCCGATCGATTGCTTAGAATGGATCGTCCTTGTTGTTCCCATTCTCTCGAATCAATGGCCCTTTCACTGTTTTCACCCCATCTCAGTTGATATCACACACGAATCGAGTGGACAGAGTGGACAGAGTAGACTCACGGCAGTGAATATTCCATCGCTCAATTGAGTACCTATCCTTCGTTGGAATGGTTGTTCCAGAAGATCTGAAGGAAACTAATCGATACTTCAAGGGAGATCAAAAAGAACATCAACGGATGAAAAATTGAGTAGATCAAGCCATAATACCGCAGAGATGAATGCAAAATTCCTACAGTACTAGTACCTTCAGGAGAAAGAGAGGAAGGCTCCATGAAGACTATTGAGTTTAGACCACTTTCGCACTGATAATCACCTCTCTACTTCGCTCTATCGAGCGGTGATAAGAGAGTGAATTGAGAATGGAGAAGACTTACTGATGGTATCACCCTCCATTTGAGGGATGAGATCGATTACTCCTCCGATTTGGAATGAAGAAGGAGAGGGAATGGTCGAACCGGTATGATAGGGGTAGAGAAATAGAGAGAGGGAAGTTGGCGAAGAAGACTCGTCACTCTCCCCCCTCTCTCTCCATTACACTATGCACTCATGGGGTCGAGAAACCAATTTATCAGTGCACGTAAAGAGGGGAATATCATACAGATGGGATGAAGAAGGAAGGGACCTTTAAGGGATGAGAAGACTCCTTAAAGGATACAAGGATGAACAACGTATGATCAGGTAGAGTTGATGCAAGAGATCGAATGGTCGAGACGGGGGGAAGGGGTTCGCAACCAGGAATAACTGAGGGGAGACAAGGATGGACGAATTCACAATTGGATCTAATCGATTGAAGGAACAAAATATTGAGGTGTAGACGATGTGCCTTACACTACACTTGGTGGATTGTCTCAAGGAGGAGAGTGCTTCTCGGTTCAAGTTGATATGCTAGTGGTGAGATGGAGAGGAAAGGGAGAATTAGGCATTCGCCTGTTCGCATGCATCGATCCAATCGGAGTAGACATCGATGGCCTCCGAGAGGTAGTTGATAGTCGTCTGAAAGAAATGGAATTGAATGAGTGAAGAGACACAAGGGACTTTATATAACACTTGAGGGCGATCACCAACGAAACAACAGTACTATGACACTGACCATGGTTAGGCTATTGGACGAAAAAACTATCTTGTCCAATTCTAAAGTAAACCAATATCGAAAAAATGAACAATAGAAGCAATGAGCATACCTGGAAATCCTCAAGGCAGACTCTGCATGCAATGAATCCAACGTTTCTTTCTCGATCCCTGCAAAAAATTGATTCACATTGAATATTTATTTTTTCAACTGAACTACTATCAATAACCACCGTTAATCTCAATAAAATACTCACATCTTGACTTCGCATACTTTTTCGTGATTGCAAAAGGGGCAATTGAACTGAGTATCGAGAGGAACGATCGCCTTTGCCTTCGGGGGAGGCTTTCTGCTCGACTTTCTCTTTCCCATCGCGAATGTGAATCACCGAAACTGAATTGAATCAATTGTCAAGAGAGGAAAAAACTGAGGTGGGATGATAGTTTACACGAAGCGAATGTTGGAGAGAGACGAGGAAATACGCATTTACTGTGCTAAGAGCAGACTGATAGGAGAAAACAAGGAACAATACGCATCAGAATGATGCAATAAGCAGTGAATGGAAGTCACGAGAAAACTTCGGAAGTTCGAAAATAGCCTACGCCTAACATGCCGTTTATATAAGTGAATTACCGACCAGAACGGATATAAGACCTTTCAAACTACGGCATCGTGGCATAGAAAAACAAAACCAATCAATGCAGCGACAAAAACAAAGGGAAAAGGGAAATTTCGAATTTCAAAATCCGTTGAGGAGCACCCTTGAGGGGCAAGCAACACACTTCTCGGGCCAGTAAGAACAATCTGACGCACATTCAAAATCCGTGATTTTTTCATTTATTGATTGCTTGTTTTGGGTAGATCATATTCGTTTGATTGTCTATCAGCGGCGGCCATTGTCATATCCACTGTTACTTGAAGATGTTGAATCGATTGTCTCGTCTACCCGTCACTCAAGTTCGAGGACTTCTCCGACCACCGCCGAACAAGCCGTACAAAGGCATCTATCGAACGGAAGGAGAGGTCGTTTGCGAAGGAGATCTCCTACTCTGTCAGGGAAAGTTCAACTACGTTCCCGGAATGAATGTGAGTTATATTTTCAAATGTCAAATATAGGAAACATGGTGGATCAAATCATTAACTAAGTGATACCCGCAAAATCTTGCTTCAATGGTATAATTTAGGTGTACCACACAATGGATCGTGGTCAGAATCTTCTGAAGGCCAGTTGTGATGGAACAGTGAAGATTACGACTGAATGGATCGAAAAGAACTCAGACGAGCCTTGGATGGATCGTGCAATGAACACCGCCCTCGAGAAGCGACCAAAACTCACGTATAATGTTATTCCTAGAGAACCATCGAATAGGTTCACTTTGACAACTCTTATCTAGACCCAGTTTTGTTGATTAGTTGACTAGTTTTGGTTGAAATTGTCTGTTTGTTTCTTGATCTCAACATGAGTAAAGTGTTTCCATAACTAATCGTTCGATTTTTCCTTTGACGAGGTTCAAGACCTTTTCAATATCTGATTTCCTTCTCACATAATCTTTGCTCATCCCGTTTTCCAGTCATGAATGGGGGTCCTCCATCATCATCAGAGGGTGTTTCCCTTCAACGAGATATCCATCGAATACTCGAATTGATGGAACACGTCCAGAGAACTGAAGAGGTACCCTTTATAGTTGTGTGTTCACGAGTATTGCAAAGTAGACGTGTCGACGTGAAGTAGATGAGATGAGGAAGTACTGTATCCTCAACTACCGTATTCCAGGTGACCTCTCCTCGTCTCGCAGCTCTTCAATCGATTCTCGAATCCGATCTGTTCGCGGCAGTGAGGGAAGTGTACGAACACGTGTATGATGCAGTGGAGGTCGATTCCAACCCCACTGTAAGTCATTAGTATTTGAGCCACTATTTCTGATGCTGAAAGTGCCTGAATATACTTTTTCTCTCCAAAAGTTGAAAATTGGTTATAAACTACAGTAACCATATTCTGTTTGAGACTCGAGCATCAGCCGCAGCAAAGGCGACAGTGGCGGCATTCGCAGCGGCAGAGGGTCATTCCCATCCTCGGATAGTCGAACTGCCGAAGACAGATCAGGGATTGGGATTCAATGTGATGGGAGGAAAGGAACAGAACTCACCCATTTACATTTCGAGGTACACTACTTTCATTCTTTTTTTTGGCAATTCTTCTAATGTTTGAATATGGCATTGTGTTTTGTTGTTGTTGTAAAGATGATCTTTGTGGGGTTAAAATAATTTGTGAATTCTCAGGATCATTCCGGGTGGAGTGGCTGACAGACATGGAGGATTGAAGAGAGGAGATCAACTCATTGCTGTCAATGGAGTTGTATGTCTATTTCATATATTATTGGTCCCATATGAGTATACTTACAATATATGTAATTCTAATTCAGAACGTGGAGGGAGCATCACACGAGCGAGCCGTCCAACTACTCAAGAGTGCCACTGGAACTGTCAAACTAGTAGTCAGGTATGGATGGTTGCTCAACGTTTACTTCCCTTTACAGTGTTAGTGTTCTACAGGTCAGAAATCCTTTCAATATGGGTAAAACCTGAATATCTTCGTTTAGATATACTCCTCGATTGCTGGATGAAATGGAGAAGCGTTTCGAGAGACAACGAAGAAGGGCAGCTCAATCCCCTGGTAGACCGTAATAATTCCCTTACAGTATCCTCATCATGACCAATTTCCATAAATCGATTCGTAGTCCCTGATCTGATCCCGCTCCCAATCCGAGTTTGCACTCAAAATCGCTTACAGTATAGTTCTCTTACAATTAGAGTAGATTCTAGTAATATCTAATTCGCATTCTCCACTGTGAATCAGTTGCCAAATACGATACTTGACCACGCTTTAACACTTGCTTTCAAATCCAAACAATATTAATCTCATCTATTCAAAGAATCAAAGAACTGACCCGTAATGGTGCTTTAGAAGTTTATTGCAATTGTAAATGCCCTTTTACTGTACATAATAAAGATTTGATCTACTCGACAGTTGATGGATCGATTGGAGGAAGTGTCGCACTTGCACTACTGTATCTGAATGGGGTCGCTTCCGATATGCTTGCTGTAACTAGTCCTGTCTACTGTAATCTTCTTGTCAGATGTCTCTTGGTCGTTTTGTGAATTCTCTTCGATTTCTTCCCTCCGTCCGACTATATTCTTCACCATCTCGATTGATTCCACAGGGAGATCTCATTCTAACAAAGGCTGCCAAACAAAGACTCGACCAGATTCTTAGTCCGGAAGAGAAATTGAGAATAGAGGTGGGTTGGTATATAAGACACTATCTGAGAGGATCGACATGTTAGTGTAGGAATTTGGCAAAGTGAAAAATGCAACCTACGCCCAAACTTGTGCCACAGGTAGTGCTTCATGAGTGTGCACGGTGGGTACACTAGCTAAGTTCTCAGGCCTCTCCTAGGCGCTGGGCGGAGTGGCCTACCCAAGATGACGCAATTTGCCAAATCGCTTTATCGCGATCCAATCGATTCGGGAGCGGCATAGGCGTGTTCCTCGTCGAATTCTAAGACACTTTTACTCTGGGGTGTTTTTAGCTCAGATTCCATCAAAGGCTGAAAATCAAGAAAAACTAAAATTTTCGCACTTTTTGTTTTTTCTCGCTATTTTCCCGCTGCAACCTACAATGTTTT
>LS506675.1:1823594-1850873 GCA_900490845.1 Pristionchus japonicus
AAAACATTGTAGGTTGCAGCGGGAAAATAGCGAGAAAAAACAAAAAGTGCGAAAATTTTAGTTTTTCTTGATTTTCAGCCTTTGATGGAATCTGAGCTAAAAACACCCCAGAGTAAAAGTGTCTTAGAATTCGACGAGGAACACGCCTATGCCGCTCCCGAATCGATTGGATCGCGATAAAGCGATTTGGCAAATTGCGCCATCTTGGGTAGGCCACTCCGCCCAGCGCCTAGGAGAGGCCTGAGAACTTAGCTAGTGTACCCACCGTGCACACTCATGAAGCACTACCTGTGGCACAAGTTTGGGCGTAGGTTGCATTTTTCACTTTGCCAAAACTTTTTCGATCCTCTCAGATAGTGTCTTATATGATCATGTATCATACGTATAGTCTCGAGTAGTGGCATATCCTCGATTGAATAGTAATAATCAGTTCCTTTTCGAGGTGGAAGGAGGAGGCTGCGCTGGTTTCGAGTACAAGATTCGATTGGATACGGCTGTTGCTCCCGATGATCTGGTTGTCAAAGACGGAGAGAGGGAACTCGTCATAGTCGATGAGGTACGCGAACTACAGTAATCGAGTTACGGTCTTATATCATCCTTTTCTTGACTTGTGTTTCAGATGTCTCTCGGCTATATTCGTGGATCAACGGTGGATTATGTTGAAGACTTGATGAAGTGAGTGATTGTACTTTATTGAGAATACTGTAGCTTCTACACCATGAGCAATATCGATTATTTCTTCTTCTTCAGAGCTTCATTCCGAGTATTGTCGAATCCTCTCGCGGACAAAGGCTGTTCATGTGGAACATCGTTCGCATTGAAATAACAAATTAGAAGCTCTAGGCACCTCTGACCTAGATCGATAAAATATGCAATAGTAAAGATGTGTAGTTCTGATCACAGAACGAATAGAATAATTGTAGTCGTTTTAATTGTTATTTACTAAATAGATACTTGATTACGGGTGAAGGATGGGCATAGCGCATTCACATGTAAATACAGAGTTCGATAAATGATTGCGATAGAATGATTATTCCATGTTCTCGTTTAACAACTGCTTCGATTGCATTGAATATCTCTTTCCTCTTAATTTCCGTCGAGATTCGAATTAAATAATTCAGATGTCTCTCCCCTCCCGATTATTAAGCAGATCAATAGTACTGAGACGACTGCCCTCTCTCGCATGCACATCAAACCACGATAGACAGTACTCTCGAAACGAAGAGAGGAGATACGGTAGAACCAACTGGAGGAGGTATTGATCGGGCGAAGGTCTACGGTAACGGTGTGATACTGTAGGTATGCAGCAGTGGGAACTCCCATGTTGGCCCTATCGTGGATGGTCACTTTGAAGGATTTCTTTGGAATGGAGAAGGTGGAATTAGACAAGGATCCAGTCAAGGATAAGATCAAACAAGTGAGTGATCTACCACTCCTCTCTAATCGATAATCTCCTTCCAGTCGTGGTTGCAACGGAAGTACGGTGCATACGACAATGCAATCGCAGTTCTGCACGAAGCATTGAGTGAAGCGAATGAGAGGAAGGAACCAATGGCTGTGAGAGAGAAGAGAGCGAGAGGAGGGGAAGGAGAATGATTGTAGGTCACTCGAGTGATCGATGAACTGGCCAATACGTACTACATGAAGGGAGATTGGGCAGAGGCTGAGAGATGCTTCAGAGATACCATTCAGAGGTGGGCAGTGAATGGGGAGGAGGGAAGAGAGAGTCCAATTGCAGGATGGTCACATTGCATGGAACGAAGGACTCTGATCCCGTATTCATTGGAATCTCTCTAAAGGTTTGCTGGCAGGTCTATTATTGAAATTGCCTAATGTTGTTTTTCCAGTTGGCAGATCTCTTAGCCAAACGAGGAGAAGTCGACAATGCAGAGACTGGATTGACTCATTGTCTGAGGAAACAAATGAAGGCGAGTCTTCTTGTCAGATTGGTTTGATCCCTCTCTCCTCTTCAGACAGTGGATGCTCATCTGGCGAAGAATTCAGTAGCGAGAGGAGCGATGGTCGAGGATAGACATCCCATCGATACTAAGGTACACTCTGTTCCTCATATTATGTGTCATAATTGCATCTAAATTCATTCTTTATCTCTGATCCCTCTCTCATCAGGGTGCAACTCACTCGGATCCTCTCGCTCTCTTCGGAATGTGTCTCGATGCATTCGCTCATTTCCTCGTTACTTATCGAGATGAGGCGAGATTGGAAGAAGCAGATGAGTATATGGGAGAGGTACTCAAGGTGAGCAGACGACTCTTTTCGCAATTACTCAATCCTGATCTATCTCTTTTTTTGGGAAAATAGTACTTTTCTGTCTACAAACTCGTTCTAGACTAGCTACAGTATCCCACTCTTTCCTCCAGATCTCCTATCAGATCTACGGATCACGAACTGCTCATTCTGTTCATATGGCCACCAATTTCGGAACGATGTGTGTCATCAAGAACAGGTGAGAATAGAATAACCAATCGATATATCAACTGATCTACCGTATCCCAGATATCCTCTGGCAGTGAAGTATCTATCGTATGCTGTAGAGAGGGCAGCTCATATCGATGAATGCGCCCAGATGCTGCCAACACTGTGAGTACTGTAGGAATACTGTAGATGAAAGTTGCCGAATGAATTGTGTTGATCAATCTCGCCTTTCAGTTATTGTACTTATTCGGAGGCTCTGTTCCATTCTGAGAGGAAAGAAGAGGCTATTGAATGGGCGAGGTAAGAGAGAGGAATGATTGAATTGGTGGTGAGACTCCCTGGGGTTCTCATACTTCTTCCTAAAGTATTCAGTGGAAACAATGTGCACAAATGGCTACTTGTTGATCTTAATCTCATTGTCTAATGAGCAGACGTTCCTTTGTGATCCAATCTGATCTGTATCATCTCCTCTCTTTCAGAAGAGCTCTTTCACTCTCTCGATCTGCTGATGAGAAGACTCGCAAATATGTGTCCACCTTCCTATCCGATCTAGAGAAGGAAACTGGCAAACGGAAACGATTCTATTTCTTCTAATGAGAGTGATGGATCCTCCCCTCATAGATAGAGTAATTCGTACGAGTATAAAAGGAGAAGGAAAGGGGGCTGGATCTACTGATGTCTATCTTCCATCCGCTCTTTCTTCTTTCCCCTTTTCTAGTCGATTGTTGATCGCAGTTTGTTATGATTTGATGCACGAATTCATAAATTATGTAATTTCCTCGTCTCAATTCGTTGCATGGCAAACATTACACTTTCACTATTTTCCCTTTCTCTCCTTCGTCTGATTAGACACCCATCATTCTCACTACTCAAACATCTCTTTCTCGCAGTTATCATAGTTCCAGAACGAGCCTTTTGAGAAACTGTAATATTCCCGGTCTTCGTCCTTCCCCTCCCTCTCTCTCAATGGACGAAGCACAGAAAGAGGCAGTTGCCTCTCTGAGACTGAAGGTATTCCATATCTCGAGAGAGTCTCTCATTCGATTGATTCCAGATGGGTGATTTACTCACTCCTAAATACGACACTGACTTCAATCTGCTTCGATGGGCAATTGTGAGTGTCAATCTTTGATGAGACTACTCCATTCCATCAGGGATACGGAATGAATGTGGATGAAGCGGCATTCTACCTAGAGAAGCATCTACTATTCAGAAGATTCCACGATCTAGACAATATTTCGAAGCGACCGACAAATCCGATATTGGATGAATACTTCCCGATTGGATTGATTGGTTGATCGCTACCGTATCCTCTCATCTACAGTACTCCTCAGGTGGAACGGGAATCTCAGAGGACAATACTCTGCTTGTGGTTGAATGTGCGGGTCGAATAGATCTGGATGGAATAATGAAGGCTGTCCAGAGTACGGACTTCATGCTGCATCGGATGGCATTCCAGGTTTACTTCATTCGATCTACCCATTCATTCGAGTATCTCCAGGAACTAGTACTGGCTAAATTGAATGCGATGGAGGCAGAGACTGGTCGAATCGGGTCGGTGATCTACATTATCGATCTGGATGAACTCAAACTTCATCCCTCTCTCATATCGATTGTCACTGGTAAGAATACCTCATCTGCATGATCATGATAGCTCACACAGGTCCTTACCGTATCCTCTGGGCTTCATGTTACATGAACTATCCGGAGTGGCTGGATACGGTACTGGTCGTCAACTGTCCGCCCTTCACTAGTCTTCTCTGGAGAGCCATCTCTCCTCTTCTGCCTGAGAGAACGAGGAATAAGGTAAGTGGCAGACAGTAATAAAACCATCGACAATTGACTTTCTCAGGTTCGAATCTGTTCCAGTTCAAGTGAAGCGAAGGTAGTAGCGAGATCGGTGAGATGGTTTGAGTAGATGAGAGAGACGTTCTCTTCTCAGTTCGTGGAAGCGTCTCATCTTCCCGTTCAATGGGGTGGAGAGATGGTCAATAACAATGTGGCTGATCGACTCGCAGACAAAAGAGAACCAATTCCTGCCAGTAAATATTGGACTCCTGACAATCTTTCGGTATGATACAGTAGAATAGAAGATGATACAAATTGATAATTCCAGCCCGCAGTATCATCTCTCACACGAGTAAACATTCCTGCTGGTCGTAAAATGAACATCTCATTCGTTCTCAAATCAACATCCCCAACATATTTCGTGATCAATAGGTAATTCGACAGATTTGATTCTCGACTCGGTGATTATATCAGATACGCTGATCGTACATACGGGATGAGCATACTGTACTCTTCATCTCAAGATCCATCTATCGACTCTTCAGAGATGACTGATTGGTCACCATTCTTCGAATATCCATGTAGGATCCCCTACACAATTTTGGCAATGGCCGGTATTATTCAGCGATGCCTACGGTAGATCGAATGCGAGAACGCGCTCCAGGACCAGGAGTGTATCGAGTGGTATTCCACAACGAGTCGGCATGGATTAGAAGTCTGGATGTCTGCTATCGAGTAGTGTTCGAAGATGAAAATGGAGATGAGATTCCATTCACTATTGACAAATCAGTTGTTGCTTGAACATTCCCTTCTTCTCAGATGTATTTTCAATATCCGGGTTGTACAGTGATCATCCATTTATAAAGTGAACGTTCATTTATCCTTATGAAGTGTAACAACAAACAACAACGATAACAACTGTCAACAAATTATCCATTCGACGATAGTCAAGGTAAAATTGGGCTATGAGAATAAATGGGTAGAGGTGTATGAGACCAGTGAATAGGAGGAAGCAGGAATCTCGTTGGATCGACAATCTAAGCAGTGAGAACCTTCGTTAGAATCTTGGCTCCCTCAGATGAATAGCCTTGAATCCTCTTGAGATTGACTGCCGATTTGACCTGCAAAGCAGTAGACCGTTACCAACTCAATGATCATATCAATTTGGGCTACGCTGTGTAAAAATCAAAATGCGCGATCAAATCACATGTTTTTGACATGATATTCCAGTTGAGAAAACACTGAAGGAGGAAGGGAGGCGTGACCCATTCCCATCCCGTCGTAAATAGAAAGAGGAAGATCATAGATGGGTACCTTCTTCTTCGTTTCTGCACTTCCATTCTCATACATTCTCAAGAGAGTAAAGCAACCCTGTAGAGGATAAGAGCTCAGATTGTAAATTAATGATCGAGCAAAAAGAATTAAAAGATATTTCATAAGTAAATCTCCTCCTCACCTTATTGCATCCAACCCATTCTCCGATCTGAGCAGGAGAGAGCTTAGCCAATTGAGTAGAGAGACGCTCGGCCTCGGGAAGATTTCCATCGACTTTATAAATATGATTAATTCAAATTTTATTTAATGCTCTATTTCTAGTGAACTCCCTCGATTCGCAAACATTAGTACATTCCTGATAAATTGGGGGAATATGGAATGGACTTACACTTGAGTAACCTCGATAGGACGAAGTTCGCCCATTTGTGCTCAACGATGTGATGACCATTAACTTCGTCACAAGGGATGAACTCCTGCAATTCAATTTTTAAAAAAAACATCAACTGAGTTTTAAAATAATAAACAAATTATTTAAAAATTATCTCACTTTCTTGGCCAACTCAGCGATGGCTTCATAGCAGGGAAGACGAAGCTCGGGGTCGATCATACGTTCGAATCTCTCGTACTTGTTGCCTGCAATGGACGAGCGTCAGCCACCCTCTTGCAGCCTTGCCTCCCTTCCCTCTCTCTACTCACCCGCCGGTTCGAGTGCAGCCAGGACGAGATTGGCCGTCTCCACCTGTCCGAAGATCAGTTTCTCCATATTGGCAGCCATCCAAGTGTAGATTCCAGGGGCGAAAGCACGGAATAACTCGGAGTATCTCTCATCCGTCTTCTTCTTCGAATGCTCGTTGTTGTCGCCCTGCAGGAAGGGAGATCATTAGTCAAGAATGCGGCATGAGTGGCTACGATTTAACAAGTCTAATCAAATAAATACTAAAAAAAATATTTCAATAAATGTGAATAACATGCAACCTTGGCGAGCATCGAGTAAACGTGCTTCCTCATCACTCTTCCGTCTCTCGGATGAACGAGATAGTGAGCAGTCTGCAATGTGAAACTTTACAAACTGCGGTATTTACCAATTCGAAATTTCGATAGATTTTTTTAACCTTCAATAAATGACTCACTCTGATTCCGTACTTGCTCTCGCAAACAGTGCCCACGTTGTTAGAGAGTTCCTGAATACAAATAGTGTAAATAAGATAAGGAAATTGTCGCTTGAGCAGCAGAAATACACGAATACCTAGATAATAATATTTTTGAACTAGAAAAAATAAATAAAACAAATGAAACCTGAGTGATGAACTTGTTGACAAGCACAGTGTCGTCGACACAGTCAAAGATCGCCATGAGGGTTCTGATGAGGGAAAGGTTGGTTTATATAACAAGGAAACAACTAAAATGGAATCCCCCTCCCTCCCTCTCTCCTCCTTCTCACCTGCATCCATGGACATCCGTGGCTGCCTTCACTGCGAGATCCTTGAAGTTCTTCACGATCAACTGAAAATATAACCATTTGACTGAAAACGACTATATCATCGATGATCAATCATAGCTCGTAGATTGGCACACGTTTCATTTGCAACCACCACTCACCTTTCTATCCTTGGCACTCGTGTTCCACACTACTCTCACAGCCAATTCGCTTCCATCGGGAGTGTGAATCTGATGGGTTTCATATTAATCGAATAAATCACAATTTCATAATAAATAGCGAAGAAATAGCTTACGAATTCGGGCAGTTTATCCTTGATGCTGTCAATGAGATTCCCCTGCTGTTCTTTGTCTCCGTAAGTCATCAGATCGAGCATCAACTTGTGAGCCAGAGAACTCTACAAAACAATATAATTAAAGCAATAGTAGAATATTTGTACCCTACTCACCTTGATAGTAGTCTTTCCGACGATATCATTAACAATTCCCTCGATATACTTGACGATTCCCTTCTTCTTCGATGGTTCCTCGAGGATAATCTGCTCGATCGGACGAGACTTCTCCGTCTGAAATACAATATCCCACATATTTTATAGATATTTGATTAATTGCGTGTTGCTGATAATATCATGTATCGAATGAAGTGAAGTAAAGATACGAACTCTGAATAGGACGAATTCCTTTCCGTAGAACTCAGAGAGGATATCCCATCTCTGCTGCTGAGAAGCGTAGTCGTTGAAGATCAATTCCAGAACCTGATCCAGGAATGGATAGAGGAGAAAGGGCGGAGAGGATAAGGAAGAAGGGGGGGGGGGGGGAGGGAGCAGGAGGACTCACATCGGCAGAGTGGCTGACTTTGAACATCGATTCACAATGGCCTCTGAAGGCATCCATGATCTTCTCTCGCTGGACTTTCGACCTGAAATAGCATAGTCAATAAGCATGTACGGAGTCGATAGGAAAAATAATAATTAACTGAAAAAAAATTAAAAATAATAATTAATTAGTATTGGCTTACCCGTATTTGATCATCTTAGTGACGAAGAATCTCGCATACTTGCTCTTGGACATCTTGACGATTTCAGAGAAGAGTTCATCGTAGATCATGTTACGCACGTCCTCTCTGAGATCGAAGAGATTATCGTCACTCCTCCGTCCATTCTACCCACCTTCTCTCCTTGTAGAGACACTCGATGACTCTCGACGTATCGTGACTGTATACTAGATTCTTCAACTTTCCCTGCAATCCATCTCATCTTCTCACTGCTTCTCTTACTCATTCTCACCTTGACCAATTTGATGAGTTTCTCGACATTCTGTTCCTTCACATCCTTCTTCGTCTTTCCACTTCTAATCACTTCCCACAACTGTTTGCACTGCTCTCCCAGGGCGAAATTCGGCTTCTTCTTTGCCGCCAATTCCCTGTTACGAGATAGTATTATTGAGAGAATAGAAGAGGGATTACTCATGAACAAAATTATGATGAATCATAACTCACTTGAGGAACTTCTTCCTCTCCTTTCTATCCATGTTCATAAGTTGCTCCTTGACACTCTTCGTCACTTGAATCTTCGTCTTCTTCTTAATAACTGCCTTCACTTCCGTTTCCTCCTCTCCTTCAGACTCGTTTTCCTGCTATTAATTCGATAAAAACGAGTATGTATAATTTCTAGATCAAGATATGTTTCCCAATTGAACAACGATAATATTATGATGATACCCATAAAGTAACAAACCTTCTCATTCTGTTCCTCCTCCTGTTCCATCTTCTCGTCTTCCTCACTCTCTTCATCAACTTCCATCTTCGTTTCCTTCTTCACAGTCTTCACCTTCTTCTCTTTCTTCTTATCTCCTGCCTTCTTCTTCGGTCTCAAACAAGACTTTCCAGGAGAGGCTGTGCTTGCCTTAATTATGACACTTATCATATTCACCCTATATTATTTTTCTAAATAATACTGATATAAATATTAAAATGTGTTACGAATCTAATACTTCAATAAGTACCTTTATCTCCAGACTCATGTCCTTCTTGTCGAACAATTTGTGATGCTCGAGTGCAGAGGAGAATGATACCTGAATAGATGCATATTACATATGGCCACTTCTATCAACCAATAGTTGCTACTCCAATATTCATCAAAGCCTGACCCTTTTCTTCTTGGGAGGTGGTTGACTGCCGAAGGAAGACTCGCTCATCGAGGAGACACTTCTCTCTTCCAGCTCTTCCAATTGGTGTTTCACTGCCCTAAAATATTTGAATCAGAATATAATTCAGGTTCGTTGAATCAGTAAAAGCCAAACAAGGACTCACTTCTTGATCTTATCATCGAACTGCTTTTTTGCTCCTTCCTTGGCGAACTTCTTTCTATCGACTCGATTCATATGAAGACCCTTCGCCTTTTTGTCGGCCAGAGTCTTTACCTTCTTCTTTCCCTTCCATTTTTTCACTTCGGGCTTCTGACCACTCTTCATTTCCCTGAATAATGTATTAAGTACTGAATAAAAATATTAACTTGAGAATAAGATATGAGAACCGGGCTTGAACCGGAATAGAGGCGGACAAATGAACATATGGTAAAAGCAGTTGTCAATAATTTATCACTCTGGCAAAATATGATAAAGTAACAAAAATACAATAATAATGTACAGCTGATGACCTCTCATGGAGTAAAGGTAGATTGAGGAATGTTTCCTATATTCATAAGTGATGAGAGCACTTGTAAGTTTCATATGTAGTACGACCAGAATGGGTGAGTGTATTTTAACAGCAATTTGATAAATAGATCTAATCTAGTGGGCAATTACCCGTTATACGGCATATTCCGATGATTCTTCCTCAGTAACATACGCGATTTCAAACTGAAATAGGCTCGATCTCAGATATAGTGAGAGTAAATATATAAAGTGGTGAATAGACTGACCACTCGTAATCCTCGATGCATCGGATCTCTAAGAAGAAGACCGACGGGGCCGAAGACCTCGTGGTTTCGATCGTCAAGGAACTCGTTGAGCTGTAAATAGCAATTGTCAAGAGTCAAAGAAAACTCAAATTAATCACCTCAAACAGTTTCTTTTCGTAATGAGTATGGATGAAGCATCGGAAGATGTAACAAGTCATACAGCCGAATATTGTTTCAGCCACAGAAGCGGCGCAAACCTGAGCAACGGGGCATCACAAATATTATACATATATAAATGTTAACCTTCTCAGCCTCTTCGAAGATTTCATTGACTTTATCAATTGTACTGCTCCATTCTTCTTCCGATATCTAAACCAAATATGCCCTCAAAATGACGTTTCTTATTAAATCCTCACCAATCCGTGCAACTGAGGAGGATAATTTCGATCAAATCGAACGCCGAGTCCCTTAGAGTAATCGCGGGCGATAAATAAGGATTTTCGTTTCGTTATTCCGGTCGCTTCTGGCTCTCTGTTCGTGTAGGAGTTACTCGTTCCTCCGGGCGCGTTGCCATCATCCGCCATACTACAAGCAACAAGTTGAATATAAAAAATGAATTAAACGACCTATAAAACGCGAGAACATAGCTAAAGTAGGCCGAAGTCGAGAATCAAGAAAAATGGAGTTTGCGATTCAAACCGAATCACTCTCGAAGCGACAATCCTTAACGACGATGAACACACTACGGTCGGCCTGGGGCAACTTTTTGAGACCCCTATATTCCAGTTGTGCATTTATTTATTTTTGTCAATAAAATTTTATTCTTGCCTTCTGAATGATCACACGACACCAATCAATACACCAAACCTCTTCTTAACCACAATGGGTTACTGTCCTCTCGTATTGGAACTGCTTGCAGTTTTTGCCCTAACGTGAGTTCGATCTATCTCGTGCTGTCCTCAAGTGTCGTCAATACAGATTTTACCTTCTGAATAAGTATGGAAATTGGCGCAAACAGTCAATTATTGTATCGGGAGCGACGTTTCTTGGATGGTACATGTCATTCATTATCATCTGCGTTCTCCCTTTAGATGTCGTCATTACTTTTTACAATAGGTGAGACATCTCAACACTCCAATTGATGAGTATTCCATCGATATCTTACTGTAGATGCCAACTTGAAAAAGAGCGGATATCTAACACAACATCTACGTCGACTGGTCCAGCTGCTAATATTTCTTTTGAGTGTGAACCACCCACTGGGTATGAGTAGTCTCCGATGATGGGATGCATTGCATGATTCAGATACGTTCCCGATGATTTCCTTTTGTCTCTCTGGCGAATCGTCTATTGGACTGCACAATTGATGACATGGTGACTTCTAGTTCTTCCGTCTCTTCCACTCATTCATCCGCTTAGGTTGATTCTTCCTCTAATGCAAAGTTATTCCACGGCCGGAGATTTCACGTCGTTGGGTCGAATGAAAACTGCACTAGTTAAGTGAGTTCACTACAAAATTTGAACTTTTGAACTATCTTGCAACTTCTAGCAATGCAATCTACTACGGTATCTATCTAATCATATTCATTCTTCTGGTTATCTATGCAGTCTTCAAGGGGATCGTCATCAATACGTAATCTAGTATCTATCCTGTACAAAATTGATCTTCGATCTTTGAGTGAGCATCTCAAAGTTATTCTCGTCTCTGCATCCAACACATGGGGTCTCCTCTTGCTTGTCGGATTGCTTGGATACGGATTGGTTGAAGTACCGAGACAGTTGTGGTACACTGGCAGGAGAGGTACTGTAGACTACTGTAGCAACGACTCACTTTACTCATTCAGACTACCGTCTCAACAAAGTCTACTTCAAACTGGATCAGAAAGTGCAGGAGAAGAACGATGCAGAAGATGCGTATCGAGATGCATTCAAGTCAGTTCGTGATAGACTTCTCCCTTTACCGTATCCTTCTCAGGGAAGCTCGATCCGTATTGAATGCAGTGAAGAATGACCACACTGCGCGATCGAAGGCTCAGATTATCGTGTCCAAGTTCGATGAATCAGTTGTGGGACAACTCTTCCCATCGAGGTACTAGAGTAGTCTATCCTACTCTTCTCTCAATCCTTTCTTAGATCGGGAGCAGACTTCGCTACTCTGACTGATGCAGATCCCATGTTGTGCACTGATGATAAGTATCTGGTAGGTCCCTCCCTCCCTTCTCTATCCATTGAATATTTTCTATCAGATTCGCCTCCATCAACGGAGCATCGAAGTCATTCAGATGCACAATAGAGCCAATTCTCAGTGGGCGTAAGTTCATATCTCTTCTTCTTCTATTCCTATGATTTCTCTTGAGGACTCTAATGGAGGAAGCAATGTTCCATGAAGACGTTCAACAGGCAACTCTCACTGGTCAACTATCCACTACATACGTCTCATCATGGGTAAGATATCCAATCCATTGCTCATTCATCATGCTTCGACTTTCAGGATGCAGTGATTCCCGCCAGTATCCGTTACTCGTGGCACGTTGTTCTTTCTCGTCCCATCGCTAAGGTATACTGTATTCTTCCAATCTCTTCAATCAATAATCCCTCTAAGATCTTCGGTGTTCTCCTTGCTTCGATGACGATCTTCATCCTCATCTCTGAATGCACTTTCTTCATCGTCGATCCAACCATCTCTCCAGCTGCCATTCTCCTTCAGGCAGCTGCACAGAAGTTCCACTACACTTCCACTCAGGTATCGTATCCTACCGTATTCCCTCTCTACCGTATCTCTCAGTTGGTCTCCTTCGCCCTTCTCACATACATCTGCTGCTGTGCTTATTCGACTCTCTTCCGTCTACGCATCTACAAATACTACTATCTCGACTCCCATGGACTGACTGATGACAATTCCCTCCTTTTCTCTGCTGCGTTAGTTTTTTCTCTTCCTTAGTCGCTCAGACTAGCTAATTACGGAAGACTCGAACGAAAGTACCATCGATTGCAGTCTTCTCTGCCGTCTCACTCCTCCAATCTGTCTGAATCTCCTCGGATTGATCCATCTCGACTCCCACATCTCTCACGAGAAGAATCATGGAGTGGAGACACAATTCACCAAGGTCAGTTCCTATCAGAAACGGAAAAATAAATAGCTCTTCAGTTGATGGGTCATCTGGATCTTCTTCCCATTCTCGCAAAGGGAATCAATATCTATCTTCCATTCCTTATTCTTCTCTTCTGTGCCCTCACCCATTACAAGTGAGAGACCTCTTCTCTTCCTTCTCAATCAATCCCCTTCAGATTGGGCACTCGTCTTCTGCATGCAATAGGAATGGATCAATTCATGGATTCAGATGACGTCACTATGGTCAGTTGCCTCCCCCCTCCTCCCTCCCTCTCAACGACCTTCCCTTATCAGGACGCAGTCTCAGCAGGGAAGGCTCTAGTCCAATTGGAGAGGAATAAGAGAGGACGGAGAGAGAATCGAAGAGTGGAGAGAAGTGCAGAGAGGACAGTTGAGAGTGGAAGATCATTTGGATGGAAGAGACAACGGGAAGAGGAAGAGAATGTTCCCTTCGTAGAAAGGGAAGAGATAGTCTATGATCCTCCTGCTCCATCAATGACTAGAGGTGGATCTTCTCTTGGCCCATCTCAATGGACTGAACATCCCAATCCACGAAATATCTTCGATGACATGTAATCAATTCGTCACTTCTTTTCTTTCTGTTGTCTATTCACATGCATTCATCCATCAATTGCCATGATATTCGTCTACTTACTGGGTACTCTTCGATCTCTCTAGTCCATATTTCGTCATCTCTAGTCAACAATCCCTTCATTCCATTATACTCTCTACTTCTCTTGATAAAGAGTGTAACAAGTGTTCGATCGATCTCTCGTGAGTCCTTCTCTTCTCCCTTCTCTTCTTCCCTCATGGAATGGCTCTTCCTCTTCAGTCCACGTGCTTTCTCCTCCTTATCTTCTCTCTTCTCTTATCATTCCTCATTGCAACGATGAGACTCCGCGTGGTCCTCTCCTCTCTTCTCCTTCTCTATTCTGTATATGCACAGGATAATGTGAGTGACCCTTCTCACTTCAATTAGTCCACGATGAAGTTATTCCCTTTCGTCAGCATTGTAACACTAGGCTAGAGGCTAGACACGTATATCCGCAACTGGAACGCCCCTCTATTCCTTCATATTCCATCAGATCCGTATCGACTGTTATCCTGAAGGAGGAGCGAGTCAACAGGGATGCGAAGCGAGAGGATGTGTATGGAAGGCTGCATCCAATGTGAGTGCCCCCTTCCCATACTTGATCTTTGATTTTTGACCCCTCTTCCTTATCCAGTTCGATCCCACGGGAACTCCATACTGCTTCATGAAAGCATCCGAGATGGGATACATCGCCTCTCCGACTGGCAATGGAAATGAGTGGAGTCTCACTAAGAATTCAGGTACATCATTTATCTTCTAGATAGGTACATCGTACCCCAATCGGACAGGGTCAAAGCTCACTGACTCTACTCTGATAAACCGTAGCATGTTTGATACGACGTTGGTTGCATCACCACACCCTCCCTCTTCTCAGTCGTCATAGTCGGTAATCGTCTTTGATCATCTCATTCTGATCTCTCCGACCTTGTTTACATCCCTTCCTCTCTCTCTTCCTCTCTCTTCCTCTCCATGCCCGTCTCGGGTCAATCTCCCCTTATCACCACGTTGTGACAGCTTTCTCCCTTCGAGAGACACGGGAGGGACAGACATTCCTGAAGGGTGTGCATTGTAGTCTCTAATCATGCAGGGCCGAAGAGTCCGTGGGGATCCGACCTTCCATCACTCAAATTCTCTTTCAACGACATCGGGAATAGTGTGATCAACGTGAGAATCGAAGACTATCAGAAGAGGTTTGCAGCCAATGGAACAAAGGGCGAAGGTCGAAGTGACCATTCAGATACGAAGCAGCGGAACTGGTCGACTTCCCTCGCAACACTGAATTTAGTGGAGAGCATCTCTCAGTCAGAGTCAACAATGACTCCAACCCTTTCTCATTCGCAGTTCAGAGAGACAATGGAATGACTCTATTCGATACTTCCATTGGTAGGTCACTTACTAGTCTCTTCCTACTTCTTCCTTTTCTCTCTTCAGGAGGGCTCATCTTCGCGGATAAATTCATCCAGATTGCAACTACTCTTCCTTCGAAGAACATGTATGGATGGGGGGAGCACATCCATCAAGAGATCAAGGTTGAGAGAGATCAGAGATCGAAGACCAAGTACGATTCCAGCACGACTTCTCCCGTTACACCAGCTGGGGAATGTTCGCAAGAGACGAGCCTCCCAACTCGCAGGGTCTCGACACGAAGAACCTCTACGGTATCGATCGATCGATGAGGCTATCGTAATCATACGTTGCAGGAGTTCATCCCTTCTACATGGTGATGGAAGCTAATGGAAACGCTCACGGAGTTCTCATTCTGAATTCGAACGCTCAGGAGGTTAGTCCAACTCTAAAGTGACTCTGATTAAAATCTGAATATCTAGGTGAACACGATTCCTGCTCCTGGATACGTCTATCGTACGATTGGAGGCATTCTCGATATCTACTTCTTCCCTGGTGAGACACTGACTGTTCCACAGTATCTCTCCATGGCATCATCATCCATCCTCAGGTCCGAGTCCTGCTGACGTCGTCCGTCAGTATACAGCCTTCGTTGGTCGTCCCATGCTTCCTGCCTATTGGGCTCTCGGATACCAGGTACTCTCTCTCCCCCTCTTCCCTCTCTGATCTTTGATCTCTACAGCTTTGTCGATATGGATACAAGTCTCTGCAAGACATGAAGGATAGAGTGGCCGCAGTTCGTAACTACCAGATTCCCTTCGATGTCGCCTATGCTGATATCGATTATATGGAGAGATACAAGGACTTCACTGTCGGAGTCAGTTGATATCTGTAGACTGATGGAGTGAAGGAGTGAACGGAGAGAATGAATATCCCTTTCAGAATGACAACTGGGGTGGATTCGGAGACTACGTGAAGCAGATGCATGACTGGGGAATGCACAATATCCTCATCTTCGACCCCGCCATTCAGGCTGATTATGACTCGTTCCAGAGAGGATTGGATAACGTGAGCAATTGCCTCTCACACAGTCTCTATTCTATCTCTTCAGGGAGCTTCCTTCATTGAATGGGAGCGTACGGACGAAGTGATGAGATCCATCCAGGACCAATACCCGATGGCCAAGGTATCCTTCCCTCTTCTTCCTCTCTAATCTCCTTCCCTCTCAGAACACGAAGATAATGCTGGCCGTGGTCTGGCCCGATCGACACGTCGGATTCCCCGATTTCCTCGATCCAACGAATAAGACTCAGCAGTGGTGGATTGACGAGTTCAAGAGATACCATGATAATGTCAGTTATCTCTCCATTCTCACGATAAAGATCAAAAATGCGTTTCCGTCCTCAGCATAATAATCTCCCTTAGGTTCCCTTCGATGGTGCATGGATCGATATGAACGAGCCTTCCTCCTTCGGAACGAACGAAGATCATCCGTTCTTCTTCGACGATCCCGACCATCCGAATATCGAACCTCTTCGCTGTCCCACTTCTGGACCCGATGCTGAATGGGATATCCCTCCCTATCAGACCGAGGCTGTCTACCACTACGGATATGTTAGTGGATCAGATGATCTTTGATCTCTAGACTCCATTCAGGGCAACATCCTCGCCACGAAGACAGTGTGCATGAGAGCAGTGCAAGGCAGAGGCGGACTCAGACTGTACAATACTCACAATCTGTATGGATGGAGTGAATCGAGGACTACGCAGAAGGCTGTCTATGAGGCGACGGGAAAGAGAGGAGTCGTCATCTCGAGGTGAGCAGTGAAGTCCTCCCTTCCCTCACTTCATCCATCTTCTCTCTAGATCGACGTATCCCTCATCTGGACGCTATGCTGGTCACTGGCTGGGAGACAATACTGCTACTTGGGAGGATCTGAGAAGTGCCGTCGTTGGAGCTCAGGTTCGTATTTCCTTCATCTACTGTGATAACGATTCTTTCCATCCCAGGAATTCAATCTGTTCGGAATCCCGTACGTTGGTTCTGATGTGTGCGGATTCAATGGAGATGCGAGTGAAGAGATGTGTCTGAGATGGCAACAACTGGGATCTTTCCATTCCTTCTTCCGGTCAGTCTCTCGCTCTCTCATCTGACCCATCGTACTCTCTTACAGTAACCACAACTCGAAGGGTCTTCCCTACCAGGATCCCGCTGTCTGGCCATCTGTGGCTGCTGCTTCGAAGAAAGCCAACGAGTTCCGATACTCCATGCTTCCCTACCTCTACTCGTCAGTTATCGATCCATACTCTCTTCTACCATATCCCTTCCAGTCTCCATTACGCAGCCACTCTCAAGGGAGATACCGTAGTCCGTCCCGTCTTCTTCGAGTATCCTCATGACTCTGAGACTCTCGGACTATCTGAACAGTTCATGTGGGGACCCTCCATCATGGTCATTCCTGCGCTTTACCAGGTATACTGTTGTTATCTGAAACCAATAATCAATCAATCAATGATTTCTCAGGGTCAAACTGAGGTAGAAGGATACATTCCTCTGGATGGAACTCCTCTTCTTACATATCAGTTCTATTCCGTCTACGATTATTCCTATGGCCAGAAGGTACTCCTTTCCCTCTATCTCTCTTCCATTCCTCCTCTCAGGTTCCGATCGGTAGATCTCGTTTCCCTGCTCCTACCACCTACAACACTCCTACCTTCGTCAAGAGTCAGTCCCTCCCATCATCTTTGATCTTTGATCTCTCTCTCTCTCATCCTCAGGTGGTTCCATCATTCCTCGTTCTCCTCCTGCTCTCACGACGGTCGCCTCTCGTCAGCTCAACTTCAATCTCCTCATCGTTCCTCACGATGCTGATGGAAGCTACAATGGTATTCCCTTCCCCTCGGGACTCGATTGATCTTTGATCTTTACTTCAGAGCGCAGAGCGAGTGGAAATCTGTATTGGGACGATGGAGATTCAGTGGTGGAAGATATCTCGAAGAATCCGCATACAGAGACTTCCTTCAGCTACGTCTATGCTCAAGATCAAGGAAAGGCCAATCTCACTTTGTCTGTTGGATTCGGAGAGGTTTGTGTCTACTCAATCTCTCATGATTCCTCATCCTCCCTCCACAGGCTCCTTCTCAACCCAAACTTGAGTATCTGGAGATCTTCGATTTCCCGACTACTCCCACTTACACTTCGTTCACTCTCGATGGAAAGGTTCTCTCCGTCAATACTCAGGTAGATCTATCGATGCAGATTATCCTCCCTCACGTTCTTCATTTCAGAAGTCGAGCTACTCCAAGATCACAAAGATCCTCACTATCTACTTCGGCTCTCCCCTCGACTTCTCTACTCCCGGTACATTATCCTCCGTTCTACCGTATCCCAATCTCTCCATTCAGGAGTCCAAACCATCTCGTGGACCACTACAGTGTCCTCGATGCTCCAATCGAATAGAGTCGAGGCCTAATTTATTGATATGTACCTTCATGTATAAACTCTTGCCCTTTAGTGTACACTTCTTCACAAATCAAGATATAAAATTTATATCGTTCAAAGACTCATTGCAAATGGGGATGAATCGTGTGATATCATTCCAATAGACAACGGGGGATGAAAGGGGAGGGAAAGAGAAGGGGAAGGGAGGAAGGGAAGGGTCGAAAGGCACACGCACCGTACAAGAGGTTACAAACAATAAAACAAGCAGTTGAGCTGAGGGTTACTCATTCATGAGAGAGACAATTGACTATGTTGAAACGATCGGTCGATCGATTAGAAGAGAAGACACGAAATGCAGAGAGGGTTATACAGGCTGGATACACACCAATTACGAGACTGACTCAAATTAGACAAGATACGCACGGTTACGGGCATTATCCTATTGAAGACCCTTGATTGGATGGGAGAGGAGGGACGGAGAACTATTCACATATACTGTACACAAGGATATCGATCGATACTCGAATGGATGACTCTATCTCGATCGATAAATGATGGGAAGAAGAGAGTGAGATGGTAATACTCGTGGTTGAGATAACCGAGAGGGTTGAGGGAGGGAAGAGACTATTCAAGGGAAGATTCAGTCTATCACGGGGTAAGATACGATGTATGGGACAAGTGAATCAAGTGATGGGATCGAAAGAGAACAGAGTGCCTCTCACGAGACAAATGGGTACCTGTAGATCAATGGAAGTGTCGATACAGAATAGACAATCGGAGTGGGAGAGGGAGAGAGGGGAAGATACAATCAATCAATGATACAGTACTCTACCGTACTCTCACTTCATCGATAAAGGAGGAAATCACGCAGGGAATGGGGCAATCGGAGATCATCCACCTCTTCCATTTTCTCCCATCCAAGATGAAGACGAATCGACTTGCGACAGATGTCCATTAGAGGAGCTGGTTGGGCTGAAATGGAAGCATACGGTAAGACACTACGATCATCCATCACAATCTGACTCGGAGGCATACGGTATCTCGCATCAATCGATCGATCGATACACTCTCACAGACACTAGCACTCGGCATCATTGAGACTTTCCATTGGGACACACTCCATTGCAGCAAAAGCAAGCAATGCACTGGGGGATCAATAGGGGAGGGATACGGTAGACTAGATGGGAGAGGGGCAAGGAGGGTACGGTACATGAGATGAGATCAATTGAGCTGAGATTGGCATACTTGTAACCTGAGGGGACAATGCAATTATTGCTGTCAAACATGAAACCGAATAAATTAGTTAACAAATTACTATTCGATTAAACTAATAAATTATTGATCGAACACTTGTGCCCACAGTTTTTCGTATTGTGGGGGTGGATCTAATTGCATCAATTTCTCAACAGATTCAAGGGGAGGACCGAATAGACAATCTAGAGGATGAGGGGTTTCTCTCCCTTTCGAGACTATTGATTGACAAGAGGAAGAGGGAGTGGGAACCCATGGATCGGCAGAGATTGCATTGAGGGAGAGAGATTTGACTGGAGGACGACGATGAGAAGAGGAATGAGGAGGAGGA
Source organism: Pristionchus japonicus (assembly GCA_900490845.1). NCBI lineage: Eukaryota > Metazoa > Nematoda > Chromadorea > Rhabditida > Neodiplogasteridae > Pristionchus > Pristionchus japonicus. The sequence continues at coordinate 1,843,500 of LS506675.1, forward strand.
GGGAGAGAGGGAACAGAGGGCATCACACAGAAAGTACGAGAGGAGGGAATGTGATTGAGATACGAAGGACGATGCTGAGGAGTTGAGAATGGAAGTGGTTTAGTATCAGATAGATCAATCAAGTTCTCATCCTCATCCTCATCCTTCTCCTTCCCATTCTCTCTCCCCAATGGTTGATGCTGAGGAGTATTGTAGTGTCTATGAGAGAGTCTTCTCGTCCATCTACTCGAATCTCGCCGTGCCAGAATGGCCTCTTCATCAATGGGAGAGAATGCAAGAGGTCGCTCACGATTCAATCCTCCCAGATACTTCATCGTTATCTCGCAGTGACCCCAGACGGCTGACACGATCGGATACAACGTCTTGCCCTGCAAGAGGAGAGTCATTAGCTTCCTTCCCTACGTGTCCCCCTCAGAGACGTGCCCCCTTCCGACCGCACGTCGATTCCGTAAACACTCCGTCTGCAGACATCTACACCCCCTCCTTCCCTCCCTCTTCTCCTTCTCTTTCCCTTCCTCCCCTCTCCAAACAACTGAGATACATACACTACACTACTGTAAACTATCCTATTCTCTCAAACAACAGCAGCCATAAAGTAGTGTAAAGGAATCTCCGTCTATCTCTTCATACAAGATCCCCCTGCAATCCCCCTCCCCTCTCTCTCCTCTCTCCTTCTATCCCCTCTTCATCCTCACCTTGAGCCCTCTGAATGCCACTCCCAGATACGTCTTATCCGTTGCAAATGCGAGATAGCCCTCGTCCATATCCAGAATACAGTAGAACTGAAACGAGGGGATTGCATCACCACTACTCCATCTCCTCCCTCCCTTCCCTCCACTAACTTTATCGGGTACATGGAAGTCTTCATCTCTTCCGACTCCTTCTACTCCAACGGGGAATCTCCATGAGGGGGAAGACTTCGAATCGTGATGACATTCGTTTCGAGTGATGTCCCATCTACAACCAATCAAGTAATTAGCTAAAGATGATTGACTTGGCTTGATATGACTGCAATCCAATACGTCTGAGAACATTGTAATTAGTCTAATCCAATAATACTTCCATTCCCTTTTCATCGCGACAATGTACTCTTAGTGCACACCGTTTCTGCATCTGTCTGCGAGACCTTATTCAGTCTCTCTCTCTCTCTCTCTCTCTCACAAGGTACAGAAAGGAAAAGCATGCGACCAATTCGTTGTACTCTAACAGTGCATCGAGCACAGATCCTCTCTCTCTCTTTCTCTCTCCTCACCCGTAGCTCTCCTGATTGGGTCCGATCAGGGACACATATCCGACGGAGTGCAGCATGGCGGCCTTCGTGGCCACTCCGACCACTGCGTGAGTTCCCCTCTGTCGAACTGGCCAATGCAGTTGCCACACGTGGAATCCACGAGAGTAGCCCATCTGGAAGGGAGACCATCATTATACTGCCCTGTCCACTGCATCCTGCTAGCTTTTTGAAATCTTGGACAGCTGCCCAAATAAAGAAAAAAAAGATCATCCATTCACAACAGGAACCGCCATCTCCAACTGAATTTTCAAGAATTCGTTGATTTCTCATCTGATCAGACGTCCCTTCTCCTCTTCCCCCATCCAATGGCATTTCTCTTCTCATGAGTGGAAGAGGGGGGGGGGCATTCTGACAGTGAAAGGAAGCGAAGGAAAGGGATACACAAATAACGGAGGGCCCACTCCTCCCCCTCCCCTCCCTCCCTCCACCCTTCCCCCGTCCCTCTCCCCGCTCTCCATCTCTTTGCTTTGCGTTCTTTGGCTTGCCCCGGAAGAAGGCCATTGAAATCGGAGAGAGCGAGGGAGAAGAGACCTCCAAGAGAGGAGAGAGGGAGAGGGGAGGGGGGGGGGGGGAAGAGACAAGGAAGGGAACGGGATGGTGTCTGTGTCTGTAGACCAAAGGTTGCAGAATGGGGAGTGAAATGGAGAGAAGAACAAGAGATGAGAGAGAGAACACAAACAACGGCCCTTCCTATTTCCCCTTTCGAGTCTCCCGATCATCCATCAACTGTGACTCACGAAGGGAGTTCACAGCTTACCCCCCTCCTTCCTACAGTACTCCCTCTTCCCTCTCCCTCTACCGTACCTTTCCCCTGATGCAATCGGTCGATTGAGCAACGGGATGTCGATGGAAAGTGAATTTGTCATCGTCCTTCACGAAGATATTGAGTGATCGATCGTTCGGATTCCATGCGTGATGCTCCTACAAATGCAATTGACAAATACATGATAAACAATAAAGCGCTTATTTCATCAATGACCAGCTATGAATGGGTTGGTTCCTCATATCCTCGGCTATTCAAGAAACCAGCGTTCAGAATGTGCGCCATTACTACATTCATAACTTTTTCCTGGAGGGGTCTCATGAATCATAGTGAGGAGCGGTGAATAGGGAGAGATGAACTCACTTGGATATCTTCATCGGGAGGAGTGGAATGGAGGAGAATATCCAATTTGTATGGCCGAAGAAGATCATCCAATCCACCTCCATTCAGAATAGGATGAGCTGGAGAGAGAGAACGACCTCCTCTCTGAAAGGGAAGAGATTGAAGGGACAGATTCCATCTCTCTCTCGTCATTCTGAATTCCATCCAATTGATAACCATCTACTCGCCCTCGTGACTAACTTATCGTCCATTCCAACAGACGGAGAGAGAGAGAGGGAGGCAACTCGTTATGAATGGGAACATGTGCTTTCCTCCCTCTTCTTCCCATTCAAAAGGTCGTCTAATTACCCACTCACTTTCTATGAACTATCTAATGAACCACCGATGCAACCAACAGTGAGAGATGTGATCAGAGGCCTCACTCATTGTCAGTCCCCTCCCCTCCTCCCTCTTCTCCCCTTCCGACCAACCTGTGCTCGACTCATTTCGTTCCTCCGTCGTTCCATGGCCACTCGATGTCTATTCGATTGGACGAGAGAGAGTGATTGGGAGGAAGAAGAGGAAGAGGCTCGAGGCAAATCTCCCAGACCTGAAGTGGACAAAGGCATTGATGGCTGAATGATTAAGAAGAAGATGATAACCCCTTATCATCATCGTTATCCTCCAGCCAAAACTATCACTTTGAACAACCAATTTCGTACCACATGACCCTTCAACAACAAAACAATTTTTATTTGTTTACACCTTTGAGAAAAAGATTGAACACGAAATCTTGCGCAACATCTACGCATATAAATTAGATCGCCGCAAAAATGCCGCTTTTCAGCAAAGAGGAGGACGATAAAAGAGATGAATGGATCACAACTGAAGTGGATAAGGGAGATAGAGAGTGAATGAGTTGAGAGAAAGGAGTTTGGACGAAGAATAGAGTAACAATCGAGAGGAGAGAGAAACGGAATAAGGGTAAGCTGAGGATGCTAATTCACTCTTTCTTATCTTTTCCCATCTACCCTTGCACCTCCTCCTCTTCTATTCCCGCCTCGGGGGGTCAAAGAAGATCAAGAGGGAGAGAGGGAGGGAACGAAGAGAGAAAGTGACATGTTTAAAATGACGAGAAAGTGAAAGTAGTTATTGCATGAGAGACGAGTATGATCACTTCTCTTCCTCTCTCTCCCTCTCACAATCTTGATCCGATCTACCGCAAATCTAGATAAATGCATGCCCTCTGGTGCACTGCTCTACTATTGCGGCGAACTATCATCACCACTCATCAGCAGCAAAAAGATAGGCCACACAGCTACAAGTATCTGATAGGCTTTACATCACTTTTACAAGCTATAAACCCATAAACTAGTGCAGACCTGTTTTGCTCGGTTGCGAGAAGGTGAAATAGACGGTAGTGGACATGGCCAGAGCTAACATCTGTTCTGATGTTATCTACTCGTATATCACTCCCATCCTCTATCACTACTCTCCGTATCACTCCATCCCAGTCATACTCCCTTCAATCCTTCTCTCTTCTTCCCATCTGATCACCCTGTGGTCATCTGTCCCTTCCCTCTTCCCTCTCTTATCTCTTCCTCTTATCAGTCCATCAGTGGTTCTTCTCCCCTTCTCAGCCCTCTCGATCGATAATCCTCCCCTCCTTCCTTCCAACCCTCTTGCACCACCACAGAATTACGAGAGAGGGGGGGGGGGAATGGAGGGGTAACTAGTTCCGAGAGGGGAGAAGAAGAAGAAAGTAGAAAGAGATGACGAAACGAGAGGGAGAGGGAACAATAATACACCCGGGGCTTGTTCCCTCCTCCCCTCCCATGCAATGTGCAGTCTCGAAAGTGATTGCATGAATGGGGAGGAGAGAGGGGAGGAATAGAGAGGGAAGGGGGAAGGGGAGGGGGAACGATCAAACTCGAGGCAAAGAGTAGAAAAGACGCGGGAAAATTGACAAAGAGCAGACAAAAGCGAGCAGCAAATCGAAGAAGAGAGTAAGAAAGTAGTCGAAGAGAGGAGGAAAGAAGTGTAAAGTGATGTGGATGATGAGATGATGAGAGAGAGGAGAGAGGGGAAGAGACTAGACAGAACACCCCATTGATCTACCCATTCCCATCCATTGATCCCCCCTCCCTTCCCCTTCCCTTGTCCCTCTAGTGTGTGTTGTTTCCCATGGAAGAGGAGAATGGCAGAAGGAGAAGAAGAAGGGAGACGATCGATCGATACAAGGAACTGTCTACAGTAAGAGAGAAAAGGATATCGATTGATGGTGTGAATGGAATCAATGTGTACATCACACTTGGAGAGAAGAGAGAGAGGAGGAGGGAAGAGGGAAGTCAACGATGTAACAGAGGAGGAGGAAGAGATAATCACACACTAATAGATGATGAACGGAATGGAAAGAGGACTTGAGATACATCAACGAGAATAGTGAAGATAGCATGTAAATGGATGGAACAACTCACTCTCTAACTGGACATCAATGGGATGGAAGGAGTGATCATCATCTACTCTTCTCAATTCTTCTCGAACGGGAGGAGATGCTCTCGTTCTCTTCCCTCCTCTATGAGATTGACGTCTTCTCTCTACTCGTTGATCATCTACTTCCTCCTCTTCATCCTCATTCCAATTGGGAGCTGCCCTCTTTCGATAGGCAAGACGACGAAGTTCCATCGAAGAGAAGGAGGAAGGAAGGGGATCTAGAAGGAAGGGAAGAAGGAGAGGGAGAGGGCAGATAGGGACACTGTGTAGACTGACGAGCCAGCGAGAGAAGGGCCGGTTTGGGACTAGAGGGAGAGAGGGAGGAGAGGGAGAGGAGGGGAGGAGAGAGGGAGGGGGAAGGAGGGAGGCGAAGGGGCGGAGTCGAGAGAGGGCAGAGAGGAGGAGAGATTAGAATGATGGAGGAGAGGGAAGAGATCGAAAGATGAGGGGAGGGGATGAAGTCTGAATATGGAGATGGAGGAGGAATATCAGTAGAGAAGTACTCATACTGTACTATCCATCGATCGATTCGCCTCCAATCATTATGAAATGAGTCTTATCTCCATTTCAATTAGTGAGGAGTGAGGAATGAGCGATAAGGGAGGGTGAATAGATTCCCTCGTGATTGATCAGCTATAGATCTGTCCATTCAAATGAATCCTTTCTTCTGCCTCTTCTTCCTCTTCTTCCAGTCTTCTCAATTCTCCTTTCATCTTCTCATCCCATGTGTCGACAGTTCCTTCCTTCTTCTCCCTCCAGACAAAGGGCCACAGTTCAGTTCACTCAGTCCATCACATCATTCATCCTTCCTCTTCCTCGCCCTCGCCCATTCTCTACACAGTAACTCTCGTCACTTGCAAAGAAGGTCGTTTGTCTAGTAACCCCTTGCAACTCCAGTACCGTACTCTCTCCTCTCTCCAACCTCTCCTCTGTTACAGTATCTATTCTCATTTCCTCCCATTCCTTCCAAGTTTTCCTGTGTCTTCCTTTTCTTCTTCCTCAGCAGAGAAAGAGTGAAAAAAAGGGATAAGAGATAGGGAAAGTGATCGGGAAAAGAAAGAGAAGAGGGAGAAATCGAGGAATGAAATGGAAAGGAGTGAAAGTGAGGCTAGTTGAGAGGGAGAGCGAAAGGAGGAGGAGAGGGGGAAATGAGAGGGATCCAAGTTATCTTCTGATCATTCCATCTTGAATGGATCGTTCTACAGGTCATCTCATCTGCAACATCTTCAGTCCCTTCAGTTCATTTCATTCCCATCAATGTGAACCTTGTTCTTCTTTCCAATCAATCGCTCGTGCTGTCCCTCATTCGAAACTTAAACAGTAAGTAACTAGTTAATCGAATGAGGGGAGAGATCGAGAGAGGGAGAGAGAGGGAGAGAGAGGGAGAGAGAGGGAGAGAGAGGGAGGAAAGAGAGGGAAGAGGAGGGAGGCATCAGAGCATTCGGCAGAAGATACTCACAGCAATACACAACAATTTCCTCTCCTCTCCCATCATTGCTGTTCGAAGGGAGGAGAGAGGGGAGGGGAGGGGTAGATCACACTCCCTCTCCCTCCCCTCTCAGAATAGAGTGAGTGCTACCTCCCATCACAAACAACTTCGAATCGACAGCACGAGGGAAGAAGAAGGGAGGGAGGAATGGAAGGAGGAGAGGGAGAGGAAGGAGAGGTCACGCTACTCCATCAGACTGTTCAGCGAGAAAAGGCTACTTTTTCCCCCACGATAAAGGAGATTTTAACCCTTCGACAAGAAGAAAGAAAGGGAGAGAATAACAGAGAAAAAGTTTGAAGAAAAAGAGTGACCGTTTGCCGGCTCCAATTACAAAACAAATGTGATAGACAAATAAATTGGAAGGGCATTCGAACTGAAATTGAGTAGAGTAGAGGGGAACAAGAGACTGAATTAGATTGGAAGTTCCCTTCTCATCCATTCACCCCTTGCAATACCATTCTCATTCTATTCCTATTATCACAGACACCCCCCCCCCCTCCCCAATTCAACAATAATCTTCCGTCGAATGAAAGAGAGATGGAAGTGGAAACAAACGTCAACATTCAGATACAATCCCTTCAATCCATCAACAATCATAAAAAAAAACAGTAACCAGGAGAAAGATAGATAGTATGTTACTCGATTTCATCAATAACTACTCCCAGCTACAGTACTCTCGCATCCGTCCACTCTACTCACAATCAACACTTATCTCCACTGTAGAATCACATCAAGATTGCCTTCTTTCGTTCACAAAGAATCTATTTAGAGAGACGAATGTGATCATTATTGCCACTTACGAAAGACACTCCCAATAATCATGCATTCAGGCAGCTCAATCAATTTCAAACCAAACCATCTGGCACATTGGTCTACTATCTAATACATCTCAAGGTCTTCGTTCCTCTCTCCCATTTTCTTTCCTAGCAAACTCCATCGATTTTTTTTATTTCATAAGCTCAAAGAATTTCAACTCTATCGCATACAGTAACCCTACAGTACCCCCCCCCCCTCTCA
>LS506675.1:1862409-1901224 GCA_900490845.1 Pristionchus japonicus
GGGGGGGGGATCAACTGAACGATTCAGAATGAAGAGGGGATTATGTGAATGAGACTACTCTATCATGAAATAATGGAGTCACGTGGAGTCATAGCGCGTCAATCAGTTAGAAAGGAGAAGATAATGAGAATGCGTGATCAGGCTGACACTTCCCACTACTGTCACTCTAGTTACTAGATAACCACTATGAACGACCATTCGAGTGGTTCGACGCTTATCGACATGTCTATCACACACGCCAATCAATTAGACAGGAACTGATCATGTGATCAGACGACGATGGCATTTCATGCCGATAGACCAAAGATAATGGAATCAAAGCTGCCAATCAGCCCCTCTCTACCTACTGTCATTCTTTGAAATCACCAGTCCAAAGTATCAAGTAAAAGCCTTACGCAACCCATCGGAATTCATAGCTTGAAAGATAAATCAAACCTGTAATCGATATCCTCCTTCTTCTCGGTCTTATTCAATCGATTGACGATGGCATTGATTCTCTTCTCGACCTTGCATCTCTTCACGGAGTGCTCACTGTGGAATCCAACCTGCCATTCATCATTCATCTCCTCGACTGCACAACTTCTGAGACTAATCCATTCAATCTCGTCAGGATCAACTGCAACCTCCTTTCCCTTCCCTCACCTGTCCGACAGCCATATCTCCAGTCTTCTTCAGATTCTCCCACATGGTGTACACTATTCCGATGTTGTTCATCTTGTTTCCCTCGATCGAATTCGCCTTCACCAACTGACAGCAGTCGTCCAGCTGCAAGTGATTACATATTCACATTCTCATACCCATTCCCCACCCCTTTCTACTCACCAAATCCTGGGGGATGGTATGGATATTCATGCCCTGGGGCAATCGTAGATAGACGTGAGCAGAGGAGAGTTTGTCCACGTGGAACCACACGTCTTCTGGCCATCCGAATCTATAGGGAATGTTCATTACCTTCCGTACACCATCGTGTTCCATTATGGTAGAGAGACGCTTACTTGATGAGTTCCTCGTTCTCCACCTTATCCACTCCCATGTACAACAAGACGGGCGGCTCAACGGCCGTCGACATGAACTTGATCACCATCTGCAACGAATCAATAGATAGTCATACTGTAGTTGCAACTTGTATCTCGTATTGGGGAAGGATATCTCTAGTATGGCTACTCTTGACGGCAGTAATCCCTCACTCTCCTCCACTACAATGGGTGGAAATGGAGCTCTCTGGGGATCAACATCTCGTCTTTTCGCACCCTCTAGAGTACACCCATAACTAGAAGAGGGGATATGGGGAGAGGGGATTTGGAAGGGGATAGCAAAGATATGGACACAAGAGAAACAACTTGTCAGTCCACAACCAGCAGCTCACTCGTCTATTCATCACTTTATTTCATGTGTCAACATAGTCATAACAGACAACAAAGATACTCTCGCTAACAATCAAAGTATCGAGAAATATCAAAATCCTATAAAGCGTTCAATTCGAATGGCTATGAAACTAACGACAACTCAATGGTCTCTAAGAGGAGAAAGGAAGTAAACACAGTCTGTGATAACCGTCGACAGAAGAACAAAGATCAATGATCAATGATAGAATGACAGAGATCAATGGACGGATCATTCTTCATGATGAATAGGAGAAAGGAAGGAATAATACTCATTGCCTAGATCTATCCGATGATAAGTCCCATTCCGAACTTGCCAGCATTCTTCTGATGGTTCAGCATTCCAGAAAGAGCGAGTGTGAACGGAAGAGTCTGAATTCAGAGTATTCATCATTTTATAGGCAGTATTTTCTCGTTTGTGAATTGCCAAATTCACAGCGACTACATTGATAGGATTTTCAAAAAAGAAGAGGAGGATTAAAATAGTCAAGTTTTCAAACCTGTGATAGTCTCTTCTCCATCACTCCAGCCACAGTCCAGTTCGTATCAACGGAAGCTCGGAAGGTGACTCCCTCATCGGGAAGTTCTGCTTGGTATGCTACAGTCGTCACCGCCTGCAATTGTCAACGGTTCAAAAGTCAAAGGTCCAATGAGAAATAACGAAGGACTGAAATCGTGAAAGTTTTTAAAAAGAGATCGCGAATCAAATCCACAGCCTTTTCCGAAATTGCTAACTAATTCGAGGCATACTGTGGAAATTATTTTTCGTTCGTTATAGACAGCCGATTATGTATGGGGTTGAAACGAAGAGTACTCACATCTCCGTGCATCGCATTGGCAGTGAACTCAACTCCGAATGCGAGATTTGCGGCCTGCTTGTGGAAGTAAGATGCGTGGAGGGAGTGCTTCGAGACAGCTACAGCTCCCACCCAATTGGGAGTCGTGTAACGAGCAGCTGTCGTCACTACTGAGAAGCAACCTCCTGAAACATGGATATTGCAGATTAATTGAAATAAATCACGATTTCTCCTACGATTAGTTAATTAAAATGGATAAGAAGAAATGAGTAGTTCTCAAATTCATAAGAAAATAAATGAATCATACCGGGCATTCGAGGTCCGTATGAGTTCATGTACTCGATTCCAACATCGAATTTATCTGTCAATTTTCTGAGGTACTGAGCGACGAATACTCCACTGTCATTGAGAATGTTCGTGTTAGCCAGAGTGATACCCGCAGTATAGAGGTCCGTTCTAGAAAAAATAATTGGGTAAATTGTGGATATTGTTGAAAAGGTCAACGAAAATTCATGCGAAGCAGGTGGTCCAGACAAAAAAATTGATCTTTAATTAATTCGCCAAAAAGGAAAGAATTGTTAAGAAAATCAAGTAACAAACCGTCTTTCGAATGATCCCTGAGCTCCGGCGATTTCTCCCTTCTGAACCTGTGCTTGCAGCTTAGTACGCCACCTAAAAATGTTCATAATAAAACTTTTACGAATACTGAATGGATTGCTAGTCACATTCAACAGAAATTCTTACTAACTTGGGTCCAAACTGATGTAGGATGGTCGCAGTAGTATTTCCAGATGCATCAGTATCGCCAAGAATAACTGGGTAAGCCTGCAAAAGAAATTGATTGCAGAAGTAAACGAAGAAGAAGCAACGGGAATGTTGCGATATGCGCTTTCAGCGGTACATTGTATTTTCTGTAAATTTTATTGGCGAAAAATCACAGAGCCGTCATGTCTCGTTGGTGAAATCGTACCTCTCCAGGTCCTTGCACATTGCTACCGACATAGGTAGCTCCAAATTTGTATCCAGTCATGGAAGGAGATATGTTCAGCGTGTGCGACACCTGAATAAGAACATTGCATCACCGAATTAATGTGGAAGATGGTGCTTTCGCGTGAAGAAGACTTGGCTTACTTGGAAGTGTTGAGAGAGACCCTTCTGGACGGCAACTCTGCATCCTTCGAAGACCATGGGGAAGACATCTTGAGCTTTTCGATGCAGCTCATCGTAGGAACCAGGATTGCGACTGGCAGGCGCACTTGGAGGAGGCGCCGCAGGGTCCGACATGACGGCGCTGAAATGATCGACTTAGTTGCAATAAATTATGACAGAAATTAGAAACAGTAACCGACAAATCATAATAGACGAAATGAGGATCAAAGTACACATTGTGAAACGATAGTACGGCTGGGGGCGCATTGAGGGGAAGCGTCATGTCCACTCTAAGGATGCTATCAAGATGGCTTAAACTAGCATGGAATAAAGCAGACTCGAAAAATCAATAATTGATGAAATTTCATCCAAAATTAATTTTTGGAAAAATCCAAGTGCGCTCAAAGGAAATTCCCTTCGAGAAATTGCCTTCGCGAAATCGTGGCAAATTGTAAACTACACATGTGCACCGTGTATCGATGCACCAAAAAGTTCACACCAATTTTGTTTTTTTACGTCAATCTTTTTTCTTTGGATCAATTAATTCATAATAGACTTTTTGTAATTATAATTGTGGTAAGCCTTTGGAAAATGTTATACTTGTGATCATCAATTGTGTAGAAACTGATTGTGTAGTCGACGTAGTTTATTTAAAAGAAAACACTTCACAAAAATTACAGATGGGTACTAGAAATGTACAAAAGAGCATTATCCAAGATCTTGACACTTCTGAGGGAGGTCGTTGAAGATACTTGCATCGTCTGTTCTCGGTTGCATGTCTTCGAAGAAGTAGTCCATTCGACTGAGAGTGCTCTCTCTAGGGAAGAATATCTCCCATCGATAAGAGATGTCTGAAGAGAAGAAATCGATATTTGAATGAAGAATGAGCACAGTACCTGTCTTGAAGTTGGAGTAGGCGAATACGAGTGAAGGATGTTCTCCCTCGATGAGAAGATCAAGTGGAGGTTCACCCTCGTATGCATTCACTTTTGTGATGTGATTATGAATGAGCAATTGTTCTGTGTGATCCTTCTTCGGTACGTTGATCAGTCCCATTCTGAATTGTACTTAGCAATGCCTCTTTTCTGAATCCTACATTCATACCCAGCAAAGAAGTTCTTGTAGTTCATTCCGGGAACTTTGGAGCATTCGGTGAAGTCCTGAGTTCGTGTGAATAAGTCTAGATCTGACAAGACCTGCACTCACATGAGATACATTGTATGCCACAGTCTCGTAGATGAACAATTTGTATTGGATGTTGGGTGATACTCCGAACTGAAAGAGATCAATCATTCATCCAGAGCAAGAATAAATACCTGGTAGAACAGTTTCTTCCCTCCTTTGTCTTGAATCCACACGATCTTTGTCGATGTAACCTACAGTTCCAACTTCTCAGTCTCTCTCTATGAGAATTCCTCACCTCGAACAGAGTCTGACTTCCATCGTCACTCACAATAGTGTACACTGAGAGATTTCCCTCTGAACACTCCTGATCCACATCCCATGGAAAGTAATTCTCGTCGTATTTCTCATCGTTTTTCTCTGCTACAAAGGATGGAAACTTCAAAATGCAATGGGTGATTGCATACAATTCCTAACAGAGTAGACAACAGCGAGAACTCCCGCTGCTAGGAAGAGAATACCGAGGACGACACGGAGAAGGATCGAGAACCACTGAAAGAGAAGAAGGAAGGGGATGGAGGGGAGAAAAAGAAGGTAAAAGAAAAAGAAGGTACCGAGATTGATCCATAGTTTGAGACGAGGGACACGTTACTTCCCCATTCTTCGCCCGTCTCGAGACTTCTACAAAATAGTTCACCATCGTGCTGCGATTTTGAAAGCTGTGCTTTTTCGATATCATAACTGAACTACTTGACCATACAAATAATAAAAATAAACTGACTTCTCGTCACTCTTGTGTAGAGTCATAGCAGGGAAGAGCAATTCCGCCCTTATCTCTCCCTCTTTTCCATTGAATCACTCCGTCATTTACAGCCCCCTCTAGTGATAATTGGAGACGATTATGTTTCTCATCTTTGTAAATTGTTTATTTAAAAAAATGAATGAAACATCAAAAGACGAATGAACGAAAGTTTACGTCAGAAAATGCAGAAACGCAGTGCTCATTTTTAGTCTTTTGAAGATTTTTTTAGAATAACGGTTTCGAAAACAATAGCTTCGAAAATATTCGCAGTGCGGAGAGGATCAAATTATCTCTACTAAGTGATTACCCAATATTCATCTGATCACCAAAAGAGTGCCCATCTGATCGCCTCTCTCTCTATCACTCGCTTCTCTTCTTATCTCTCTCTTCTCATTTTGAATGTCTCGATCAAACGAAGTCTCCATCTCTGACACATCTTCCCTCGATCTATCCGATGATCTACCCCCTCATTCTCCCATTGAACTCTCTCCAATTGATCTCCCATCTTCTATCGATCCCTCTCCTTCTCCAGTTGATCATCGAAAACAACGATTTCCTTCAACCAACCTAACTGAAGATTTTGTGAAAATTAGTGAGTGCATCGTTTTAATATCGTAAGCCATAATCGTTTGCAGATTGGGATACAGATTCGGTGGAACCAGATTCATTCTGTACCTCTTTCTACAATGCAATTTATCCTGAAAAGTTTGTGCGATGGTTTCGAGGTTCGTTCTTCTCTTCCCTTCATGGTCAATCTCCCCTCTCATCAGGCCTTCCTCGTTCAATGCGAATCCTTCTTATCTGTTCACTCTTTTTCCTTCTTCTTCTAATTTCAATAGGAATAGTAATGCTAATAATCTTCGTTCTCCCAGGAGGGGACGATCCAATCCCTCCTGATTACTTCCCTCCCACTACGAGTAACACTATACTACCGGGGAAAATCGCTGCTGTGAGTCTTGTACTGTCTATTCAAATATATACGGAGTGATGTAAACTATGTTGGCAGTGATGGCTTCCCTGACACATCCCTTCTCACTCTCCAGATGGGTCAATTCGCAGTTCCGATTCCGTATTCGTCCATGCGCACTCTCACTCCTTCTCCCGATTCTTCTTCTGTCTTCTTCGCGTTCGATAATCTCAATACTCTGACTGTGATTGAGAAGAAGAACAGTGGAATTGAGACGAGAGCAGTGAAAGTTGAAGGAATGAAACACGATGGATGCACGGTTAGTTCTGCTGCAATATTCGTGAAATACGTGTCCCTCCTCATCTCAGAATTACTATCCTCTTTCCTTCTCATCTAAATCTGAGTCGATCTCTGCCAATCTCATTCCATGGTGCTGCTCTACCACTTCATCTACCTCTTCCAGTTCATCTTCCTTCTGTTATGCATTCAGTCGGTTATCTCTCTCTCTCTTCTTTATTCATCCTTCCCCGTAACAGATGCTCCAACTCCCGTAGACAACAGTATTCTCGTCTACAAATCATTCCAAGATAACGCCCTCTACTTCACCGTAAGTAGATAAAATGAGATTAGATAGTGCAGTTTGAAAAAGTACGAGCGTATGAGATTGGCGATGAATCGAATTGGTACGTCAGTGATTCTATTCTCAGACGTTGACTCAAGTGGGAAACTACTGCAATATGACGAATTATCGAATTACTCAAGATCAATCTTCGCAGAATTTACACACTCAGCAGTGTTATGGAAGCTTCGTCGTGAGTTGAATCATTGAAGTAGCTCGAAAGCATAGAAAAATTGTGTTTCTACTCAACTGAACATGCTCTATGAGGGTGGAAATCTACGTAAAATTCTTATTCACCTGTGGCACATATTTTCACCTGTGAAAGTATGCGTGTTGCCATCCAACATCATCTGAGAATGCACAGAAGTGTTATCCAACATCACATCATTCTTCCAGCCAGTGCAAGCAGCCTCTTCGACATTCTGCAGTGAGGGAACGAATTCATCTCTCATCACTTCCGTCCTTCTCAATGATGAATCTCTCCATGTATCCGATGGGCATTCCATCTATTCTGTCGATCCTTTCGTCTCCAATTCAATTCACAAAGATCAATTACTCCTTGAATATCGATTAGATCAGATAATGATAGGAGCGGTGGGAGAATGGGGGGCTTCAGTAGCCAGAGTGAAGGATTCCGCCCTTTCTCTCATCCAATTCGTACCATTTCTTCCCTTCCAAGGGACTCTCATAGGATCATTCTTTGATATTCAGGGTAGTCTAACTCTCTTTCATTCAATCGATAACGATCATTCAATGTGGATCTCAGAATACGCATTCTCATGGGAATAAAGGCACCTAGAATATATATGAGAAATACTACAATGGACATTAGCTTTGGAAGATGGAATGAATCTGGCAGTGAACAGAGGAAGATCTTTCTAATCTCTCAATCAAGAAGGAGGTAGTAGCTGTTTCTTCTCAATCGATGGTCTCTCCTGATCTCTTCTCTCGAATCGATGCTCCAATTTGTATTGTCCACTCTTTCGATTCTTGCACAATAAATGGATACACATCAGAAGACCTCCCACCTGCAATTATCAACGATTGAACGGGTATAACTTTCATCACCTTCATTCTGAATGAATTCCTCAAACCGAGACCATTACCCCTCTTTTTCTCTCTCAATCCTCTCTCTTTTGTATCGAGATTGTGGTCCCCCAATAAAAGGCAGTGAATAAAATATAAATATGGAAGCGAGAGAGAAGAAAAGAGGCTTCCTCCCTCGACTATTGTTGTGACTCCAACGTTCTATCGAGTAGGTCAAGAGAGGGAAGGGGGCGGAGGAGTGGGAGGGAGAGGGGGAAGATGGATGATGGAGGAATGAGAAAGGAGGAGGTGTTAATTGATGAGATGTCGTGAGAAGTGTCACTCATCATAGTGAAACATGAGATGGAGAGAAAGAAAGACGAGAAATAGAGATCATGCAATCCATAAAGGGGAGTAATCTCCTTCCTGCTCTCCTCTCTCAACCATCTCTGGGAACTCTCCCATGGTACTCCATCTATCAGTAGAGAATATAGAAAAACAGCAATGAATCAGAAATAATTGGCGGAAGTTTGGTTGGGAACGCTAGCAACCATGTTCATCTAGTCGCTATTTGTCTATTTGAGGAGACAGAAAGATCAAAGACCAACTCACTCCAAGAGCGATTCCAACTTGAGCAACCATGACGATCATATACAATTCGAGTCTAGCCATACTCTGTCTCATCTGGACAATATCCTCGAATAGATTGACTAGTTTGGAGTATTCTTCGACGAAGAGACGCATTCGCATCTCACGCTCCATTGTAGATCTGAAGAGAGGAAGAGAAATGAAGGGAGGAAGGGAGGATTCAGATGAAGAGAATACGATGGAAGGAAGGAATTCAAGGAAGCGTGAGGAGGGAAAAGGACTCCCAGCTTAGAGAACATTCTTTCGATGTGAAGGAGAGAAACGGGAATAGTTTATAATTAAGTGGAGGACGATGAAATTGAGAAGAAATAGAGGCACGAAAATGAGAAGGAGTCATGATAATCTAGAGAAGAGGAGGGAAGGAGAAGGAGGGAGGGGAGGGGGGGGGAGAGAGGGAGAAGGCCAGTCCTCTATATAATCCTCCCCCATTACTCAAGTCCTGACTGAAACTCGACTGGTACGGAAAAAAGAAGTTTGCTGGAATGATTGAGTGAGATACGAATTGTCTTTGAGTTAATGCTCGTCTTTAGTGTTCGTCGATGGGAATGTTATGGTAGACGTCACTAGTCATAACGGGGATAATGAGATGACATACACGATAATCATCTATGGTCAGCTGATTACGCTTAGCTACCGTCAGACATCATTTTATTTTCTTCGAGATAAAAAAGAGATCAATATTTATCACGATCAACAAATAAATAGTGATAACTCGTGTCGATACATACAGTACACCGTCGAATGAGTGGATGAACAGATCACCTAGATTATCGATTAACCTCCCCTCACTGCTTCTTGAGCTGAGTTCAGGAATGATGAGAAACCTCCGAAGAGACCTGCAATGAACTAGATTTAGAGACGATCTCCATTTCCACAACTAACCTCCTCCTCCCTTGGCCTTGTATTCTCTTGCTTCAGTCTGGAATCGATTCTCCTGTAGATTCTCGAATGCCGCGCATTTCTTATCCTTGAGGATATTCGGGAACTGAAATGAGTCATGAGAATGAATCAATCTCCTCAATCTCTAATCCCTCTTCTCACTTCCGGTCAATGTTATGTAGGAACTTCGCCCGTTTTCGGTCTACTGCCTCTCACTTTCATAGCTGTGAGTAAAAAAAAACAGCTACGGTCCTAGCAGAGTTCTCTCCTTACATTTCCAGCAGTGGTGGCAGCCTCGAAGAGAACGTTCGTCTGTACTTTCGCCCCTTCCAATTCGTAGTCGATTACTGTGTGTTGACAAGCGAGAAGAGTATCGGGAGCTCGTTTAGAGACGAAATACTCGAGGAGTTCAGAGTTCGTAGGTGTGTACGATCCTTGCTGAAAGGATTGTCGTTATGTATGAACCATTAGAACTGCTGTTTGAACTCTCTTCTGAAAGTAAACTGACATCGAGTGAATTGGCAGCGAGCCATTCAGCAATGATAGCTAGTTTGAATGCCTTTCCGAGGAGAGGATTGTCGATTTGAGCGAAGAACTCCTTCTCTTTCTGCAAAGAATGCAATTCGTATGCCGTGTTCGCCAAATCCGAGTAATGCTACAATTTTATGTACTCAACAAAGAATGTCGTACCTCCGGTCTTGTCTCAGCTCTCTCGAAGAATTTCATCCACACATCGACAGCTCCTTCCTTCTGCCAGTAGTCCTTCTGCCAGACAGACTTCGAGAAGGCAGAGCACATCGTGAATTCAGGATCCTCAGGGGGAGGACACAGACGCACTGTCAGACTGAAAGAGAATCATAGTAGTTCAACTGTCAAAGCACAGTTTCGAAAAAAAATATGAGAAAAAAATAGCTCTGATCACCAACCGATAGGTCCTCTGTCCAGTGGCTCTACAGAGATTTCCATCAGTATTATCGAGTAGTCTCAACTTTCGCGACTCTTTGCACCTTCAACACGTTCCTTATCTCTCAATCCATCTAAGTCTGCCTACCAATCACAATAGAAGCATTCTCTACCGCAAGTTGCCACATCCATGCATCGAAGTTTGCCAATTGGTTGAATGGAAACATCCAATTTCATCGCGAGTCTCTCGATGTGAACTCCTGAATTAATGTTGCTGTGTCTTTATTCAATTAATCTAGCTGAATGCTACAAGATAAATCTAAGAAACATACCAGGAGGAAGAGTGACGTCAATTCCCATATCGAAGCAACTGGGCCAAGTGAGATGAACTGTTCCATCTCCATCACGGTTTGAAGGGTGACTGGAATTATGATGATGAAGAGGATGAAAGAGAAGAATAACTCACTCGAATGAAGGATTCGCCAATTTGATGGGTGCAGTGCAGTTCTTTCCAGTGGTTTCCTTACAGCAAGGAGCCGATCGATAGTCTTTGAGACGAGTCACGAAGAGATTCTTCGAGATTACTGCCTGAGAGAGTAATGAATGAGTAATCTGCCTAGAGCGAAAGTGATGGGCGAACAGAGAATAAAGAACCATCTCAGCTGCTAATTAGATAGCTGACTAACCTCATACGACCTCGGTCCAGTCTTCTTCACTGTTCCCGTTCCAATCGGAACATCCTTGTCGTTGTAGACCACCGTGTTACCGTTCTTGTCTGCTACCACCTAAAGGCGTTGCATTATTTAAATATCGGGATTACGTAAACGAACAGAAAGAAACCTATACTGAAGAAATTCAGAAATTCGAAATTCAACTAATGTCATCTCGAAAGCTCACCTTTCCAACGGATTTTCCTTGTCCATCATAGCATTGGGACACTCCAGGAGTCTCGGCTGGAATGGTTTCCCTTATGATCGATTGACCCCTCCTCTTCTTCCTCACCAGTGCAATGGTACTTATCACTCCTTCTTCCGAAAAGAGATTCAGCGAAGTCTCCGACAGGTCCATTCTTCGCTCCCGATTCGAGTGTCGCCTCTGTCTTTCCTCCATTCTTCTTGATTGTGTATGCATAATCAGCTCTCTTCTTCTTCTCCTGCAATGGAACAGTTCCAAGTTGAACGTTTCTCTTTCATGGATTCGCCACTTAGACTTTCCCTTCTTTTCTCACGAGTTAGTCATCTTTTCTGTTCGCCTTTACAATAAATCAAGCTCGTGGAGTGGCTCAAAGGAGGGAAGAAGAAGGAACTTGTCTTTATCCCTCCCGACCCTTTCTTCTTCTTTCTTCCCATTGTTGCTAACCTTATCAAAGTAAGAGATATCTCCAGCTCCCGAGTCATTGTTCTGTTTGTGAGGATCCAATCCGAAGTCGTATTTGTCGTTGTGAGCTTCGAATACCGTATCCTGAATGGAAACGATGGATCGATAATCGACGAGAATGTTCTACCTCGACATTCTTGAGAGATCCCTTGGCAACAGTATCTAGGTCATACTGTCCATCGGCCTTGAGGAAAGCGTGCTTCTCCCCTGCAGTCTCACTCGTTCGAAGCTGAGCTCTGAATTAATCAATGATTGGATACATCAGCCTTCTCCAATTATTCATCAGCTGAGATCCCTCACTTGTGTTTTCCAGCAGTGGCAATTCCTCCTTTCTCTCCAATCTTCTGCACTTGAGCTCTCTGTCCATCGGGCCCTTCGGCCACTGCGATGTTTCCCTGAATTACAACTTGCCTTTAGGTTGTTACAATGGGAGTAAACCTTGGCGGAAGCAGAGAGTTCCTTGCCAGTGTTGAGCAATTGAATGAGTACTCGCTCAGCATTCGATGCATCGAGGGAAATCTGAGGAGGATGGAGTCATCACTATGCAATCGGAGATGGAAGCTCTTACCTTCTGAACCTCCTTCTGTTTCTTATCCAACCATGATGAATCAACATCGATATGCTTCCTCTTTTCATTGTACGACACATGATTGGGATTGACATGGGGGCCAACGGAAGTATCTCGTAGAGGAATCTCGAAGGAGGATAAGAGAGGAAGCAATATGAGGAAGACGAGTGGAGATGCACCCATCTGAGATTGACTGATTGAGAGAAGGAAGGAATGGACTGGAAGGAATCTGATCGATAGGGCAGGGAAGAGCTATAATGGAGTGAATAGATAAGAGAAGTGGCGGGATAGAGATGGAATTAGGGCGAGAGAGAGACAAGGGAAATGAGGGAGGAGGGAAGATGAAGCTGAATGAGTCAATGAGGGGCTGGTTTATATGAGAGATACGAAGCGGTACCCTAAGGGGTGAAAGGTTGTAGAGAGAGAGAAGAGAAGAAAGGGAAAGGAAGAGAAAGAAGAGAAAGAGTTGCCAAGAGGAATGATGCACTTTATTAGGCAGTCCAATGATTCACAACTCGAGAAGAGAATGAGTCAGTTCATTACAATTCGAGACTAGAACGGAGACATAAATAGAAGCACTCTTGCCTAGTTATTATGAGATGACGCTACATCTCTAGGTAATCTGATGAATAGAATGGCTATTGAAGGATCTGCAGTAGTTTCACAGGGATCGATAATAGGTACAAAATGGCGGAGATATGCAGAAACGCCGAAGAAATTGAGATCAGATGATGATGAAGAGATGAGATGAATTAGAAGAATGGCCATCGGACATTGAGACGAGAACGAACTTTGCGAATTCTGAAAGAAAGATCGTCGACGCCGCAAAAAGATGGAATGTACCTCTTCTTGGTACTAAAGTGTAGATATTTCCTCGGTTGAATCCATTCCTCGCATGGTTTGACTCTTCTTCCATCTAATGCAGCTGCCATCAAATCAATGAGAACTCCATCGAGAGTAAGGTCAGAGAGACAACCAGAGAAGTTAATGGAGTGCAATCCTCCCGTTCTCTCCTCGATCTTGGGAATTCCACCTGAGATATGAAGGATGAGGATGGAAGAGGAAGAGTTCATACCGATGTAGATATTCCCATCGACATTGAGCATGGCGAGAATGCCCGATGACTGCATAGTCACCATCTCATCTCCATCAATGGCCAGAGTTGCGTCGCGCCCTGAGAAGGCATTCTTAGTAAACGGAAACTGATTCTTTCATGTTGCGCCTAATTATCGGATGTCTTCATATTTCAGTAGACACATTTTTTCATTCTCAGGGCATGCTTCGCATGTCACCTTTTTCTACCACGTCCTGCTAGCTCTTTTTTAAATTCTCGTTCGTTTTCCTTCTCACGCAACATTCGCATCGTTGCTCACAAAAATTGCTCTCGCCTCATTTTGAGATGCCTTCTCAAAACTGAGAGAGATTGTTTCCCTCAGCAGCAAATAATTGCAATGAAATGCAGAAGAGTCTCAACTGGAAGGGATCTCTGCCCAATTCCCTTCCAAACAGAATTCATCACTTCCTACAATAATCCCTCTCTCGCACCTAATTTAGACTCGCAATTTAGGAATGCTTCAGTTTCATCATGGAAAACATTCTATTTTCACGCCTCCTCAACGTATGATTCTATAAATGGAACGAATATTGACGCATTGTGAACGTTTTACTTCCTCGTATTCAATCTAGTCTGGAGTCTCGACCATAACAGGTGTAAATCCCAACCTTTCCTCGACATTCCAATAGTGTGTTCCTCTCCATCATCCAATCTCCTTCTACTTCTGCCCTTGGCTACTCCTCCTCCCAGTTCATATCTCAAATCGCATTAGTCATTACTCGTTCATCAATCATGAAATGCGGAACGAAAAGTGGAATAACCCACGCGTAGACGAGAAATCCGTCTTCGAGATAGACAGAGAAGTAGTCTTCTCCTTCTATCGAAGTGTCCGCGTCCTGTCCTTGCCACAGAATCAACTGGAATGGAGAGGAGACAGTGCAATACCAATCATCATTTCAGTCTGATGAGAACAATTCCATCCCTTGAAGAACCATCCCGTTCAATTCCATGAGAACTTAGCACGAACTGAGGGTAATAAATAATAGGAATGGAAATGAATTAATTGCGTGCCAAAAGACAATTCCTCACTCCATCTGGTGTAGTTGACTTGAATTTGAACGAAATCGTTTCTTCCTTCTCTGATGTCAGATGGGGGAATTCGTCAGATGAGATTTCAATATAGGCGGTTCCATCGAATCGAGCTGCTCTGTCGATTGGTTTGACTGTAATTCAATGAGTAATCGGGTCGAATCTCGAAATGGTAGTTTCTAAGACGGAGAACAGCATTTAATACAGATAACAAGATTATTTGTGATTGGAAATATTGCGGAATGACATCACTCGTACAAGATCTAATTCGCCGTTGTCTAGCATACTCGAACGAGTGTTTCGAATGGAAGAAGTGGAAGGACTCACACAGATCGCATTTCTCTCCATCATAGTAGAGATGACACGAGCATTCGATATGGGTTGAGTTGACTTGCTGGCAGTCTCCATGCTCTCCACAGATTGATTCATCGCAGTGACAACCTATTATTAGATTGATACTTCCTCATTTCAGATGGTGGAAATGACATTTCTTCCATTTAGTTTCTCTTATTTTGACGTAGAGAAAAAAACGTATTGAGAATAAGGAGGAGGCGGAGTCAGAAAGAAGGGGGAGGAGTTAGATGGAGAGAAGAGGAATCAGTCAGTACATTGAGTATCCACTCCAATCGAAATGAGGGCCTTCCTCTTCTCCCTTCTTTTCCTTCTTGCTCTCACACAAGCGGCCCCAATGATCAAGTGAGAATATTGTTGAGTGCATTTATTACGTAGGATGGGAACCTCGCGATCTTTGGTATGCAATCCGTTTCTAATCCCATTTCACAAAGCAATCTAGCATAAGGGGCTTCATATTTCTTGCAAGGAGAGATCTCTGTAGTAAATCCCTCTACTCTCTCACGAGAGTCTTCAAAAAAAGAATAGTCTGGTTTTAGTCTAATCTCATCCATTGAAGGCGACTCCACGTTGACTTCTTCAAACTTCTCAATAAATACGGAGATCAACCCGACGATTCACCCGTTCCCTACAGGTGAAATGAACCACCTTTGATCTAACAAGCACTGGAAACTTCGAATCATTTGACACGAGTGCAGCTAGAGTCACATCATTTTCATCATCAGAAGTTTAGTAATTACTCTTACTAAAAACACTCGAAAATCATCAGAATTCGTCTGAGTGTTTCATGGAAAGACTCTTTCTGTCTCTCCACTGCTTCCACCCTCAGATTCATTGAAGGGGAAGAAATGCAGTCATTTCCGTCTCCAATAACCTTTTAGACCCCTGTCAGAAACAGAATAATCGAGGAAATGAAGTGAATAGTGTTCAAAGATTGTCAAGAATGTCTTTCCAGTCCGAATAAGGCAGAGGATCCTCAATGGATTGGATCGGGATGGAACCAAATGAGTCTCAACGCTTTCCATTCTCTCTAATCGATCGATAAACAGTTGTCAGTTGACCTACCAATGCATTCTGTCGGTTCGGGCTCAGTCGAGGGAATTTCTGTCGTTGGCTCCTTAATTAATCATTTCATTTTCGATGTTTCCATCATCGTTGTATATACTGTGAATTTATACTGAGATAAACACTAGCTAGAAAGGATCGAACCTCAGTGGTGGTGGTTGCGAGAGCGGGAACAACGGTATCTGAATGGGTCTCATAGAGATTATCCTCTGGTTCTGATTCTGATTGGTCAGTGGGAAGGAGATGAGCCTCATCTTCTTCCTCTTTCTTCATTTGACTCTTATGCAGAATAGGTTCAACATCGATAGGCGCCGTATCTTCCGTTGTATCGATAACATTCTCTTCCTCCTCATCACCTTCTTCATCTTCCTTCTCTTTCTCTTCAGTTGGTTCTCTATTCTCATCGATTGGTTCTGCATCTTCAACGGATACTTCTCTCCCTTGTTCTTCTTCTCCTTCAGTTGATTCAGTCGTGGGAATCATCTCAGGTTCACAGCCCTGGAATTGCAACGAATTCGCATGAAAAACTGTTATTTCCGTGAATGCTCAATGTTATTGCAGGTGTGTGTGTTCAAGTGTGTCTCAACTCCACAACAGCACCTCGATTTCTCCAGAGTAGAATTGAGTCGGATCGTGAACGTTGATTATCTCATCGTTGTATTTTATCTGCAACTGTCTAGATTAATTTCCTCCTTATTTTGTAATCCACTTCATAGATGCATCCATTGAATGAAGCAGTAACGGGAACATTCGTATTGGGAGGAACTCCTGGAGGGAGACCTCCAATGAGAATTTCCGTTCCAATTCGAAGAGGAGAAGAGATATCAGCTAGAGTCTGAATAGAAGAGAGATGAACAACGAGATTAAATGAATCATTTACTTCTTCTCCTTTCATTATCTTCTGTTTTCCTTCTTCGAACTTCACAGTCAAATCAATCTTCTCTCCATTATTCACGAGAGTGTGAATGGTCACAGTCTGAGGAGTCCCTTCAAATAATTACTCCCTCTCATTGTCTCGATCTAGCATGAGTCCATTCTACTACTAGTCTACTCTCTTTTCCCTGTATTTGTGACGCTGAATAAGCAACGAGGAAAAGGATTTGTGTAGTCTGTAAGGGAGAAGGACAGGAAATCCGAACCATCGTGGTCTGTGTATGATTGAACAATCTCTCCGTCTTTGATTGAGAGGGAGAGGAAATTGGAGGAAGGAGAATAGTTCTCTCCCACATAGACAACCATTGAATCAGACTTGTGTTCTGGCCCGAGTTGAAGAGAAATCTGAAAGGGAGAGTAAAAGATTCCGAGTATTGTCAAGTAGATTGTGGACACAGAGAACACATCTATCTCAAAATATGTTCGTTGTGGCCAGACAAAATCGTAGCAGATGCAGGATATGAGTAAGTATTCGTTGTGACTGACTGACCTTGAAGTCCTTTGGGTTCTTGGGAGTGGGAAGGGCGACGAAAGATCTATTGGAGAGGAACTTGAATCCCTTAGTGAGAAGGGCAGTCTCTTGACATCTCTCCCCCTTCCTTCCTGCGGGACAAACACATGTAGAGGAGTCAGAACAGACGCCCGTTCCACAGTCGACTGAAGAGGAGAGAGAGAGATGGAGAGAGGGAAGGGACTCACGATGTTCATTGCAAGAGGAAGATCTGAACTGGCATTGATCTCCTCTGTGAGAGAGAGGACACGAGCAGACGAAGGCATGAGGCGTGTTCGATGTGAGACAGAGACCCCCATTCAGACAGAGAGAGTGACTGCAGCCCTGCAATCAAAATATTTTTTGGTAGTATCTCCACTGAAAGTTCAACGAACGTTGAATGGTTTGATGCTCGACAGAATTCGTTCTCCACTTCCGAGAGACACAGGTTCTCCACCCAATTCAAGCGTAGAGATTACTCCTGGAATGGGGATTGTGGTGAAGTTAACTTCTCCATTGTTCAAACCAGTGAAGAATGAGTGGGTGTTGATGTGGGGTCTGTGAGTGATGTGAGGAAATCCGCCCAGATAAACCTGGAATAGGAATGAACTTTTCAGGTCAAATTAACGCATGACTGACTGCTTTGGGTTGACCTTCAGTTGGATTGAATGATTCGTGTACGACTGTCTGAGGCTCGTCGTCATTCAGAATTAGAAGGGCTGAATGAGAGGGAGATGGATGAATACTCATCGAGGAAGAGGATACCTCCATCGGCGGAATTCCTCATCTCCACTCTATTCCATCTGTTAGAATCAACGGAACTCGCACTCTCTATCGACACTGAAATGGAATTATTCAATGAATTCCTTGAAGACCAACACAAACCGGGTTCATCTCCGACTTGATACTGGTAGACGACCTTTCCATCATTGAGAGTGAGTGAATGGAATGAGGATGGATGCTCACTCTCTTCGTCTCCTCTCTCTGTGTACAGCAGGATACCTGCAAGTAGTCCCTTCACTCATGATCTCCCTCCTCATCCTCACCATCTCCCTGTGAAGGATGGAAGGTCATCTGCATATTGAAGTCCTTGTATGCTTCACTCTTCAGTGCGGGCAGTTTCAGTGCTGATTGACCATCGAAGGAAGGCACGAAGTCTGAAGAGGCAACTCTTTGCCAGTGTAAGAGATTCAGCATACCAGACACAGCCAAATAGACGTCTCCTTCAACCTTCGGAAGGGGATCAGGACGATGGATGACACAGTGGTATGAACCCTGAGATGGATATTGATTGGAGAAGGGAGGATCGGTATACCTCATCAGAATGGGCAACATTGGGAATGAGGAGTAGTCCATGAGACACAATGGCTGCTTCTGGCAGAGGATCTCCATCTCCTCTCATCCATTCAACACGAGTCGAATTCTCAGCCAATTCAGGACACGATATCAACACCTTCAGAAGAATAATGAGTCAATGGACGACTGTGTGTTACTCACTTTCTCTCCCATTGAGCTTGTGATGGGAAGGTTCACTTCACGGTCCTGCTCTGAATCACATTTCGTTTTTCTTACAAAAATATGAGCGGGTCATGAAAATGCTGAAGTCTCCCATGTATCTCCCGATTTCTTTCTCTGTTATTCAACAACAATCGTTATTTGAACATTAGGAATTCAAACGTTCATTTCGTCAAACATTCGACCATTAATTGTTTCCACTTCATTTCACTCATTTTACTCATTCTCTTCATCAACCATGCGATTACATCATTCATAACACATACGTCATTTATCGATACATTGTATAATTCGAAAGGGGGAAGCTCACTAGGTAGATCACTCAAACATGCATACACTATATAAGGGACTTTATCGATTGATAAACACACTCGAACTTGTTTATGGCAACGAAAAGTGAGAGATTACTGTAGTCGATTACTGTAGATCCGAGAGTCGGTGGGTCAGTGAATGAGACAAGTTTCACACTTGGACAAACGACGAAAGATGCAGGTGGCAGTCAGTTAGCGATACTCAGGCAGTGGATTGAGTACGAGCGAGTGAGATTACGGTAGGGAGACAGAGGGGATACGGTAGGATTACGGTAGGGACAAAAGCACAAGGGAATACGACACCGAGATTATGTATGGAGAGAAGGGAAACGGGCAAGATAGGAAGGGAGATTGGATACATAAGGGAGGAATCAACTAGAAGAGAAGAAGGATCCGAAGAGGGAATGACTCTTCTCTACTGGCTTATCTATCTTTGCATGTCTTCTATTGTGTCTAGCTCTTCTCCTCTGATTCCTCTTTCTCTTTCTCTTGCCTCCAACATTGAGAACAGATCGAGCCTCGAGAGGGCCGGCCTTCGTTCTCGCGATGCACTTGTACACTCCTCCATCAGTCTCTGCCACTTCTGCGAAGACGAGACGAGAAGCTGTTACCTGTAGAGGAATGGGGTTGAAGCACAGAGGATGGAGAGAGGGACGGAGGGGGGACGAGATACACGAATCTGAGACCTGTGCTGAATCGGGAAGGGAATCTCCTTCCTCGCGGACCCATTCCACTTGAGCTTCCGGATCTCCTGTCACCTGAAAGAGGGGAAGGATGGGAGTGGACAGAGGGGAGAGGGAGGGGGGAGGGAAGGGGAGGATACCTTGCAGTCGAACCAGACTCTGTCGCCGACGTTGACAGATTCAGAAGAAGCTTCGAGAACCACTTGGATGATTGTGTCGGGGACTGAAGGGGGGATTACGGAGTAAGATCGAATGAGTAGAATTGTATGCATAGTGCAGTGAATCGCAGTTCATAGAGATGGGTGATGGTGATCGTCTCCCTTACCGAAGATCTGTGCCTGAACGTATCCAGTGACTTCCTCCTCTCCGATTGTCACTCTGCACGTGTAGAGACCAGAGACTGACTCGTCGAACGGAGAAATGCTGAGGAGGAATGATTCAATTTCAATATTCGACGACCTTCTACTATTACTGTTCCGGCTGCAACATCATAATTCAGTAACAACTCCTCACTGTAGTTTTCCTCCATTGGGAGTGGCGGCAGCAGGGACGTCTCCTCCATCCTTCTCCCACACGACCTGATAATTGTTCATTAAATCGTTAGTTCCTTTCGTTCATCTCCTCTCGTGCTCTCTTCATTTTTCGTATATGCTAACCTTGGATCCAGGGACGGAATAGACGGGGCAGAGCAGATCAGCATCGGACTTGTCATCGAACTTGAGGGTGATAGAGTCTAAAAGACAAGGCGTCACCTCCCATTCCCTCAGACAAATCGCGGATCTAGTGTATGCGCATTCCTATCAATCAAGGGGTTCAATGGTCATACGATCGTTCTTGAATCCGACGGAGACTGCAGTGAATGCAGATCCAACGACGATTCCACTGTCGTCCTCCACGTGACATCTATACACTCCGTAGTCCTTCTCCGGATCGATAGACTCAATCCTCAATTTGGGAGAGGAAGAGAGACGACGAATGAGAGATCCACCATGGAGAAGAGACCACTCGAAGGTCTCTCCTGCATGATCACCTGAAAGAGAAGAGGAGGGGAAAGAGATACGGTAGGGGGAAGGGGAGGGTACTGTAAGGAATGGATTAGATAGGCCACTGCACACTCAGATTAGCAAGCAATAGTGTTAGCGCGCCGAAGAGTGAATTGGATATGTCTCTAGTGGAAGGAGATAAACGTGCCGAGTGCATCGATGGGAGGAACGACGACTGTGTATTGATTAGAGAAGGAGTTGAGATCTGCATCTGCACAGAAGTAGAAGCCAGAATCTTGAGGGACGGCGAATGGAATGGAGAGATGAGAAGAGTTTGAGAATTGACGAGCTGTAGTCGTGTAGAGAGAAGAACGACGGAACCAGAGAACCTCATTATCTGAAGGAAAGAGAAGGAAGAGAAGGATTAGTGATTAGGAAAGAGTTATGGAAGATTAGATAGATCACAATAGTTATTAGAAGAGATTAGATGATTATCGATTAGTAGATAGATCACGGCACACGATAGAAGGGGAGGAGAGGGGGGACTTACCTTCGACGGAGCATTGCAATTCAACGGTATCTCCCTGGTTGACAACTCTGACAGATGGTCCTTCGATCTCTACTTTGGCATCTCCCTTCGCAGTGGGTGCAGCCCCAGTGTTGACTGTGACTCGAGCAGAGGCAATCTGAATGAGGGAAGATGATGAGATGAAGAATCGACAAATGCAAACATTTTCCATGCATAAATAGTCCAAATCGGTGACTTACGAGTTCATTGTTTCTGAATCCACGGCACTCGTATTCTCCAGCGTAGTTCCTCTGAAGAATGAATCGGTTTTATCTATCTAATCACTATTCTAATACCTTGAACTCATTGAAATGGAGGAGTCCAGGTTCGTTGTGCTCTTCGACGTCAGTCGGAAGTTGATCGTCCACCTGAGAGTTATCGATTTATTCATTTGATCTTCTTCTCAACTCTCACCTTGACCCATTCGATTCTCTCGATCAGATGAGATCCAGTTGCAGTGCAAGTGAGGGATCCCTTGTCTCCCTCACTGAACCACTGAGAAGATCCTCCGAGGATCGAGATAGTGGCAACCTTCGAGGGCTCAACGACTGAAAGAGATCAAAGATCAGATTGAGTCCCTGGAGAGTCCCTCTCACCCTCGATGTAGATATTCTTGGTGGCAGTAGCATGAGAGTTGCTTCCCTTGCAAGTGTAGACGCCAGAGTTGAAGAGACCGATTGAAGGGTGCTGCAATGAAAAGTTCAGTTTTCGATTAACTCTTCTAGCTGTGACAGTAATATCATGCATCGGGCATCATCTTGTTACCTTGATGAACTGTTCGGAGATGGTAATGGGCTTGTAATCATCAGGAAGATCTCCTCTCTCCGGTCCGGGATCGTGGAGCCATTCAACCTCAAAGATCAAAGATCAATCTCGAAGGAGGAGTCAATCTCTCACCTCAGGATCGGGATCTCCGAATGCCTCACACTTCACTTCCAATGGTTCGCCCACAGTGATGATGATTCGAGGACCAGAGGGAGTTGTCTTCACAGTGAGGGAATTGCCGATGTTGACGGATCCGTGGTCTGATTCAGTTGCGACCTGCAAAGGAATGGAGTAATCATTCCCATCGCATTCTCCGTTCTTCTAATCCCTTCCACTCACTCCATTGGTAGCAGTGCAAGTGTAATCTCCATTCAACTCTGCTCTTCCATTGGCGAAATCGAGGATTCCATCATCCAGCTCAGTGACATCATGAGGGAGAGGACCTCCTCCAGGGGCAGACCATTGGATCTGGAGAGGGAAGAGGTAGGTCGATCAATCGATAATCTCAGTCTTACCGTAGGCACGGGATTTCCAGTGACGATGCATTTGAATTGATGCTTATCTCCTGGTTTTCCATTCCACACGCGAGGTTCGACACGGACAGTGATGGGTTCGTTGTCTGAAAGAGGAGAGATTGGATGGGAAGGAGGAGATGGTTAGCGACATGAAACATAAAGACAGCAACCCAATAAGAAAGCGATAGTTAGTAATAAGAACATGCTTATGATCTCGAGAGTGACAGTGTTAGACTTGATTGGCCATCCTTCATCATCGACGGTGTAACAGAGATAGTCTCCCTCTGTGGAGTATGATGCACCCTGAGAGAAGAGAGAGAAGCAGTTAGTACTCATTCCCATGCACACTCAACCATTCCCTTCACTTACCTGTATGACGAGTCTCTTACTCTCGTAGTACGAGTCATAAGGGAGAGGCCCTCCATCCGCTCTCGTCCACACAATGGGGAATCGATCGGAATGGCAATGGAATGAGACTGGTTCTCCCTCTTCGACCCGATGGAGAGAAGGAGTTGCAGTGGGAACACGGGAAGGAGCACGACGAACTAGAGAAGAGAAGGGAGAGTTAGAGGAAGAAGGAGTGGAGTGAGTGGAGTGAGTGGGAAGAGGACAAGGGGACGGACGGATGGACGGACTGCTTCTGTACTCTTTCAACTCACCAGAAGTGACCATGAGTTTGGAGATGGTAGAGTTCCTTCTCTCCAACTCCTCTCCATCGTCATCTCTTCTCGTGAATACACATCGATAGTCTCCCTCATCCACCTTCTCTGCTGAGGGAATCGTGAGAATTCCTCCATCGACGGACGATCCGAATGGAAGAGGAGCCCCATCCACTCGGAAGAACGTCAGATCAGGATCTTCCTCTCCAGGAACCCAACACTTGATTGAGGCTGAATCCTTCTCGGGAACGGATTGCTCATCGGGAGAAATGAAGGGGCCTTCGACTGAAAGAGAAGAGAAGAGTGGAACAGAAGGGAACTGAAGGAGAGAAACGTGCGAAACAGAAGGAAAGGAAGGAGTAGAAGAAGGTGGATGAAGGAAAGGGACTGACTGGGCTCCGATGGCTTAACATTGACAAGGGCGGGGACAGAATCAACTGGCTCTCCAGTAGTGGGATCACGAGCAGAGCAGACGTAGTTACCACCATCCGAGAGAAGAGACTGAGAGAGGAGAAGGAGTAGAGGGGGGGGGGGAGGGGGGAATACCTTCTGGACTGAGACGGTTCCATCATGCTCTCTAGCCTCATCGTTCATCTCTCCATCAACCTTTCTCCATGAGCGTTCGATTGAAGGATGTCCAGGTACCCAGCAACGGATTCTGAAGAGAGGAAGTTACAACGATGAGAATAGCATCATTTTTCAATCAGAGAAAGTATCCATACCTGAATGGCTTTCCTTCAGGGATGGTCTGCTCAGCGGGGTCGACTTGAGGCTCGATTCTCTTCGCCGCTGAAAAGAAGAATAATGAAAGATGAGAAATGCAAGTGCAGGTAAGGGGATTAGATCTGAAGTTTCATTCACTCACGTTGTCTAACATTGATTCGTGCATTGGGAGCTCTTCTCGGGTTTCCTCCATTGGGATCAGTGGCTGTGCAAGTGAAATCTCCCTGATCGGCGTGTCTCATCGAGGGAATGGAGAGAACTCCTCCACTCTCAGATGAACCATGGGGAAGGGCTCCTGCAATCAGAGTTCGTCAATTAAAAGCTTTTCCTAAATGAAGAATCATGACCAACGCCTTCATTTTTCATTCGTACAACGTACCGTTATCTCTTCTCGTCCATCTCAGAATGGCATCTGCCTGGCCGGGCACCCAACATCTGATCTTAGCCGGATCTCCGTCGTTCACTGTCTGATCAGCAGGATCCACTTGAGGGGCCGGGCCTGAACATGGAATTGGAAGATGAGAATGGAATAAGAAGTGTCTGACTTCACAATCGGACAGTATTTCTACAGCACAAATTCGAAAACTGTCGTTACGACTCTGTTCATGCATAGATAACATACTGGCGGCAATTCTGAGAGTGGCGGGAGGGGCGGGGTAGGGCTGTCTCGTCTGAGGGTCGAATGCAGTACAGAGATACATGGATTGATGATGAGAGGCGACTCGTGGAATGGAGAGAACTCCTCCTTGTTCATGGACTCCCGATGGAAGAGGAGCATTGTTGGGAAGAGACCAACGGATCTGAGAGAGGGAGGGGGTTAGTAGTCAGTCTACTCTCTTCTACCTGGACATTCTCATGGCCGGGTACCCAACATCTGAAAGTGGCTGGATCTCCCTCCTTCACAGTCTGCTCAGGAGGATCCACTTGAGGACGGAGGGGTTCACCTTAATGAGAGAGACTATCCATCTATCCACTCAAGAGTATCCATTAGTTCTCTTCTCTATCTAGCAGTGGACGCAACTGAGGGTTACACACTCAACGGAATCGATATTGTGGTTAGGGAGAAGGCACCGAAACGAACACCAGAGATTGACCGATTTGAGACTGTTCATTGTCTACACTTATCACTCACGCTCGGCTTCCTTAGGAGGAACGACTGTTTGTACTTCTAGAATCAATCGATATCAATCTAATCTAATCTAAGTAATCTCTCAATCTGAATCTCAATCTCTTACGTGGTCTCTCCTGAATACGTAGATTGACGGGAGGAGCTCTCATCGGTCCTTGAGGGTCGTTCCTCAGTCTGGCAGTGCACTCATATTGTCCATCGTGAGTTCCCATTCTGGACTGGTCGATATGGAGTATTCCCTCATGCTGTCTCGCTCCATGAGGAAGAGGCCCTCCTCCTCCTCTCGTCCAACTCAATTCCACTTCTGTCACTCCAGGTACCCAGCATCGGAATCGAGCTGGTTCTCCATCGTAAACTGTCTGCTCTGGGGGATCCACTCGAGGAGCTACCGGCTCTGAAGGAGGAATCAGGATGGGTCTCGCAACGAACGAGAGAAGCTACCGTAACCCCCGTCACACGATAGAAGCAGTTATCGATTGGCGATCTAAGCTTTAGATCGAATCGAGAGAAGCATTACTCTGTGGTGGGTGGAACACACTGTGGCAATCGAATCGAGAACTGATTTTGAAAGCGCGGCCAAAGTAGCGAAATGAGATGGTGAAAGTGCGTGTTCTCCTAAGGGAAACTCACGATTGAAGGGGCACGATTCAGTCTTAGGAGGACGGCATTTACTGCCTGAATTGAGGGAAGGCGTTGCTTACATCCCCAATTGTTTCAGTTTTCAATAAAAATGCTAATTTCAACCACCTCTGAGGGTCTGTGAAGGAGTGATCAATCTGAATGGTAATGCAATGGCCTATCCCATCATCCTACACTCGTCTCCCCTCCAACTCACGTCTAGTGACATCCAATCTCGCATCGGGCGATCTTCCCATTCCGAATTGATTTTGTGCAGTGCAGATGTAATTGCCTGCATCGCTCATCTTTGCCTTCGGGATCTTGAGGGCGTTTCCAGTCTGGTAGACACCATGGGGAAGAGGGCCTCCTACTTGGTCCTGAGTGGAAAGGGATGGGTTACTGTAGGCAGAGAGGTTAATGTAGGTATTAGACGGTCAATCTCACCTTGTGCCAAGTGATCTGGCAATCGGGGATATTGGGAACCCAACATCTGAATGAAGCAGCCTCTCCTTCGGTTACGGTAGTGTGAGGAGGATCGACCATTGGTTGAGGAGGAGCTCCATGGGGATGTTCTGTGTGAGAGACAAGAGTTATTGATTGGATAGAGAAGAAGAGAAAAGGATACGGTAGTTAGATGAACACTCCATTAAGACACACGAAAGAGATTAGTAACGATAGGATTGAAATTCTCTCCGTTAGGCGTTTGAAGTGAGTAAGGAATGGGAATGAATCTGGTAGTAAGAAGGTGGAATGGCTCACGAGTAGTGATAACGTTGAGAAGGACATCGACAGTAGCATAAGAGATGGATGATACTCCCTGACATCGATAGACTCCCCGATCATCCAGAGAGATCGAAGGAATCTCGAGTACTCCATTCGATTGAATTGATCCCGATGGAAGAGAGAGATATCCAACTCGCACCCATTCCAATCTCGCATCTTTCGGCTGAAGGGTTAGTTAGCATTAGAAGAGAGCATTGATTGAGAGAGGGAACTCTAACCGGGGGAGCATCGAAGTAGCATCTAAGGATGAAATGAGTGCCATTCTCAACTGATTGGTGAGATGGACCAACTACTTGGACTCGAATAGCTGAAATAAGGAATGAAGCAGTGATATTAGAGCGAGAAGCGAAAGGGACGAAGGACGGGAGTTAGAGGAGGCAGTGGGATTAGTATGATGAGAGAGAGATCAAACCGTTCCCCCTGTCTCCCCCTTCTCTGCACTTGGACAATAGGACAATGTGAACATTCAATCGAATTCGTTTATTATGGTGATGGTTAGGATACGAGAACAAAGGTGGATAAAGCCATATGATTCTGTTGATTTCATTTGTCTATGATCGATGGTAGCCGGTATACGGTAAGGGTTGGGATGGTGGGATCGATTATCGATCGATTGATTGGCAGTGAAAGGAAAGCAGAAGA
Source organism: Pristionchus japonicus (assembly GCA_900490845.1). Taxonomy (NCBI): domain Eukaryota; kingdom Metazoa; phylum Nematoda; class Chromadorea; order Rhabditida; family Neodiplogasteridae; genus Pristionchus; species Pristionchus japonicus. The sequence goes on from LS506675.1 coordinate 1,889,465, forward strand.
CGATAAAGTGAAGCAGGAGATTGAATGGAACACGGAAAGCAAAAGAAAGAAAGAATAAAATGAATAATCGGGAGAAGCTGAGATATGACTTCAATACCTAGCGAAGCGGACGAAAACAGTGAACATATAAAGACGAAGATCAGAGATCAGTAAGAGATTGGATGGATTGATCTTTGATCTCTGGTCTAAGCCTTATGGAATCGAGATCGAACTCGAATCCTTCTCCTTCTCTTTTCACCTTCAGGCCTCTCGACGAATTGAATTCGGTCATCTCCAACTCTTCCGATGGGAACACACTGACGACCTGCTTGAGTATTACGAGTGTAGCCAGGAGCACATCTGAAAGGGGAGGAGGGATGGATTACGGCTCGGGCTATGATGACTCTTCAGCACAGCATCCTCAATTCTTCTGAAGCTCTTCTGTTTCACTCACTCATTGCAGAGTCTTCCAGATAGTCCAGCGGGGCAATTTCTGCACGAGACTTGTCCCTGATTGTCGAGGAAGCAGTCAGAGGATCCACTGAAGAGGAGGAGGTAAGGAAGATGAGATGTAAGGAGGAGGGGGGGGGGGGCGGAGGAGAGAGATACTCACGGGCAAGGGCAGGGAGTGCAATCGAAGGGAGTGGACTTGGTCGCATCTCCGTAGTATCCAGCCTTGCATCTCTCGCAGTGAGTTCCCTCCGTATTGTGCTCGCACAACTGAAGATTCAGTTTGAACTAAACATCTTACCAGAATTAGAACTCGAAGTCTACTCTTTATCACGTATTAATCGACTCACGAGACATCTTCCGAAGGAGTCGCATCCTCTGGGAGAGTGATTGTGACACTGGCAAGGAGGACGAGTCTGGGCGGGTTGGCAGTCATGGGGAGTTCCGCGTCTGAAGAGATCAAAGATTAGATCACATGATCATACTCCATTCCGTAACTGTGATTATCGGTATTTATCTCATGCTCGTGACCAGAGTGCATAACTATTCGCGTGGGTGAGAAAGGAGGAAAACAAGAAGTTCTGTTGAAAACAAGGAAGAGAAGGGATCGAACCTGGCATCTCCAACGAATCCAGCCTTGCATCTCTCACACTGATCTCCCTCTGTGTTGTGTTGACAGTTCTCGCAGTAGCCATATCTGAAGGAGGCGAGAGATCAAAGATCAAAGAGGGAGAGGAGGGACTCACTCCTTATTGCAGGAAGTAGCGTGTCCATTGCACTCGCATTTGGCACAGAGACCGAGATAGAGTCCACCTCCAGTTCTGAAGGAGAGAAGAAGATAAGGACGGAAAACGAGAGATTGAATGGGTACAATGAGAATTGAATCGAACCGGAGATAATAGGAGGAAATAGATAGTAGTCGGTCAAGAAAGAGATCTCAGCTTCTAATCTCAGACTTCCTTGTTGAGGAATTCTCAAGTAAGAACGGAAGTAACCCACGCAAGGAGAAAGCTATTTCCATCTAATCCATCTACCGTGCTCCTTCGACAGTCCCCCTCGTTCTCCCTTCACCGTACCTCGAGTATCCAGGGGCGCAATCCTCGCAAGACGTTCCACTGTATCCGGGCGGGCAAGCACACTGTTCAACCTGGAAGGAACCAATCGATACTCTTCACGTCTTACAGTACTCTTCAATCTACCGTAGTCCCTCTACCGTACCTCGAAAGCCTGAGCTCCTCCAGGATGGGCAGCATACTCAAGAGAGACGTAGAGAAGAGAGGAAGAGGCGCAATCATCGTTGTAAGAGGCCTGGAGAGTCACTCATCTATCCCCCGTATTCATCCCCTCTCTCAAACCTTGATAAGGAAAGCATCGAGATCTGCCAATGCCATGAGAAGATGTTCTCTCGTCGCGGGATTTCCATCGACTCGAGTGAACTTGTCTTCGAACAATTTGATCTGCAATTCCCCCTCAATCATGTCTCTGTCCCATCGTACTCCCTCTCCTTCCCTCTACCGTACCTCAACAGTGTTCTCAACATCAGCGACAGGTCTTCGTTCAGCCTTGAGATGGAGTGTGATATCGTTTCCCTGGAGATGAATGCTCCTTATTCTTTCCCTTCCCCTTTCTCACACTCTCTCGTCGTTATAATGAGTGGGAATGAGAAAGTGAGAGGCCATTCTCAACTCTCCGTCCTACTCAGTTAGTTATATTCTTCGAGAGTTATAAGCACTTCTATTCCTCTCTCTTGCATCATCCCTATGCAATACTTACTCGAATGATCACATCAGCATTTCTGTCCTCATTTCCAGCTCCAGTGTACTTGAAGATATACTTGAGTACTCCTCCATACGAAGTGACCTGCCAATCGATAATTACTCCCATCTTTTAGCCTCCTCTCCTCTCCTCCCCTTCCTTCCCTCCCTCTTTCTAATCACCCCCTTCAAGAGTCGCAAACCGTTGGTTCTCTCTCACCACATCACTTTTTGCATCTGCTCTCTGATTAGAATCCTTCTCTTTCTTCTCAATGTCATACCTTATTTCCAAGGAACTTCGCGGGTAGTTTCCAGTAGAGAGTCTGGCCCTGAACCTCGTGGAAAGCATCGAAGGAGATGTCTCTGCAAAGAGAAGATATCTCCATTTAGTATCTTGCAAACCCCTCTAAGAATCAAGGCTAATCCTGATTCTGACGACGATTCTTCCCTTGCTTATCCCCCTCCATCTCTCAATCTCTCAATGATTCCTCGTTGATTCACTTACCTTCCACTGACGAATGGACGAGATTGAGGAGAAAGAGGAGAATGAGAATCAGAAGTCGACAGTTCGAGTTGCTCTCTGAATACATTCTCGTAATTCTTTAAAAGTCTTCTCTCGTTCGAATACTCGTTATTTCTCTCTCGGACAACCCATTCCGAGTTTCCATTCCATTCCATGATATCACTCTCCTTACCTCTCTCCGGTTCTGTAGTCCAATTCGACATTGACTCTTCCCATATTGGTGGATTGGCACTGTTGAGTGACTCCCGAACAGAAGCAAGGAATGCATCCATGGGGATTCGTAGGTGCGAGATAGAAGGAGTTCGGAGTGCACTGGTCACACTTCGCCCCTGTAATTAAACTCCCTTCCATCTCACTGTCAAATTCCATTCTACACCCAATACTCTTCGTGCTGAGTAAGAGACCCTTCCAGGTGAATTCGAAATTGTGCCTCAGATCTCTCTACCCTCTCTCTCTCTCCTCTGATCTATCAACGACGCCTTTCCTTTTCTTCGTATCTCTCATGTTGTCCACTCTGAGTTGGCGTGTGAATTTAATATCTCGGGAAAACACACGGTAAGGTGTGAATTCCCCATACTGTATCCATATCCTTCCTTCCCTTCCCTTCCCCCCTTTCTCCTTCTGACATACCAGTGGTATAACTCTTGCATTCGCATCTTCCTCCATTTCCTCTGGGAGAGATGGCACCAGCAGCAGAGCAAGAGGCTTGCTGCAATCACTCCATTCCATTCCATTCCTTCCCATTTCTGTCACACTCTTCTCCCCTCTTTGGCTTCCCTTCCACCACAAGTTTTCTGCACGTTGAGGGTTTCCATGGGACTACGAAAGAGAGATTCTCATCAGTCTTAATTCTTTCGTCCAATCTTTATCCTTCTCATTCCAATCTGTCCCACTTTCACTCTACTTAGAATTCACAATAAATTCAGATGGAAAGCACGAACAGTAAGGGGAATACTCCTCCCCTTTTCTCCCTTAAGGGGGGAGATAACAAACTCCCCTTTTCTATCTTCTTCTATATCATCAAATCCCTCTTCTCTTACTCATCTCTACAATCTCTCTTTACTCTGATCTTCTCTCCTTACTTCTCTAATAGGGACGCAAGTTCCGAGATACGGTCCATGGCCGGATCTCTCGTATCCGGGGGCGCAGTCTTCACACGATGTTCCCACGTAGCCAGGAGGGCAAGAGCATTGCTCGACCTGGAAGAAGGCGATCGATAGTTGATCTTTGATCTCTCTCTCACCTCGAGTGCCTGCTCATTCGAAGTATCTCTGGGCACAGCAATCTGCCACGAGACGTCTCCAAGACTGCAAAGGGAGGACATTATCGTTAGTCAATCCATTCCGTCGTCCCCTCTCTCTCTCCCTTCTGTTTCACTGCTATTTCAATCCCTTCCTGGAAACCAGTGAGATCTAAGTGAAACACGGGACGTTTTTCATCACTGAAATGGACTGGATATCCACTCTCTGATAATCTCCCTCCTCCTCTCCCTCTACCTCTCTCCCTTCCCTCTCCTTCTCACTCTACGTCACTCATTCACTCTCTACTCTTCTGAATATAGAGATAGAGGTGGGAACTTGTATCCTATCCGTCTCTGTCTCTCTGGGGGGAACCAATTCAGAACACAACACCCTTATTGAGTGCCCATTTCTGTCTCGATTCTCGATTGTTTTGTACCCTATCTCTACCTCTTCTCCCCTTTCCCCTCTCCTTCTATCGTCTTCATTCCTTCAATTCCCTCCCCTTCTCGATTCATCCAAAATGGATGGGTGATATCTCATTCTTCTTCTTTCTCCCACCCAGAGTACTCATTTGCCATCGCGTTCCATGCAAGGAAAAGCCATCTTCCGATGTTGTCCACTCATTCCTCGATTCTCCTACCGTACCCATCCCTCATCATCTCTCCTCTCTTCAGATGCTGTCTCGTTCTCACTCTCCTCAATGCACAGCGTGTCTCTCTCCCTATCGTCATCGGAATCTCCACACTGATTCTTCTTCTGAACAGAGATTGAGTGCATTCGAGACTGAATGCCTGCCTAGATTGTGGAGGGAAACACTGATTAAGGTGAGGAGGAGGGAGGGGAGGAAGGATGAATGGAATGATTGTAGAATCCTCTCTTCTGTGAGCACGTCGTCCATTCATGGATGGGTCGAATGGCAAGGAGAAGGGCTCTTCACAAGACAACTTCCAATAAACTACGTATGATCATTCATTTAGTTAGAGAAGCTATTAGGTGTTAGGAGAAAGATGATGTGATGGTCTAAATGTGTCTAATCTCATCTGGAATTCCTCTAATTTCAGCAGATTCTTCATCAACATCAACTCAATTTGTATCGAGAGAAGGAGAGAGATTACTCTTCTTCCTCAATAATCTAGTAGAAGGAGTCGAACAGAAGGAACAGGTAGAACACTCTTCTTCTCTAGATCAATCAATAATCATACCCTCAGGTATTCGAGAAGCGAGATCAATTGATATCATTCGCGGCATCACAAGGCTGGCTGAGTGGTTGGGGGCCGAGATGGTGGGGGAGAAGGAAAGAAGCTATGGCTGCATTGAATCTACTCTCCGAATCACTCATCGAACAATTCATCGTCCAATTGGATATGGAAGATGTCCATGAAAGAGAGGTTCGTTCTATCTAGGGCTTGGAATACTATCCATCGACTCTTCGTTCTGAAAAGTTCTCTCCTGAGAACAACAAGTAGATAAGGAAAGGAGACTGTGACTGAACTATTTCTTCGTTCAACCATTCTGTTCCTCTATCAAATCCTTTCCTAATTCAGCTCTTTCTCATCGTTTGGAAGCATTTCGTCCTTTCTCTCGTCTCTTCCCTTCAAGCAGTTCTAAGGAAGAGATCAAGATCGTGTCTGTCCCTATCAACTGAATCTTCCCTCTCGGCTGAATCAACCTCAGAGACCTCCAGTCAAGCATAGTCTAGTCCCGCCCCTACTGATCTTTGATCTCTGGGATATCACCGAGTGATAGTCTCATCTCGATAGTCTCCAATCTCTCGACGGGTTCCCCCATTCCTCTCTCCATCCAATCTCATTTCTTCCTATCTTCAGTCAATATCAAACGAGGGAGATTCAATCCCTCGTTGATTCTCATAAATGGACGCAGCCATTCCCATTCCATTCAATTTCTCCCTGATTATTTACGATGGAAGGGGAAGAAATTATACAGGCAACAGATTGTAATAGACTATGTCGGATTGTATTCTCTAGTGATAAATGAGTGCTTACTTCCTCACGTCGAAAGGGAACTTGAGACAGACAAAAAGAGATTGAGAGAAGTGCTAATTGGAAGAAAGAAACGACCACTTCTAGTTGTTTACCTGTCTGATTAGATAATTGATCACTTCCTCCTCTTCTCCGAAACCCACAATGAAAAAAATTGAAGAAAAAAATTGTAGTTCCAACCCACTTGCAGTGCATTGGGAATAGATTGCACCTATTATCAAACACAAATACTACGCAATTCCCTCGATGTTCCACTCTCACGTAGTCTTCTCCCCTTCTTCTCTCTCTCTCTCCTACCTGGTAGAAGTCTGTTGTTCAGCATGGGAAGCTCTAATGAGGAATGCATCGAGATCAGCGAGAACAGTGAGAAGTTCCTCGCGAGTTGCCGGCTGGCCGTTCACTTGCTCGTAGTTTTGCTGCAATTCAAGCATTTTTAGATGCAACTAAAATAATCTCAAACCTCATAAGTCTCGATGACGATCTTATTCGAATGGTCGGGTCTGATCTGTTCTCTCGGACGATGGACGAGAATCATTTGATTACCCTGAGAAGAGACTTCCTCATTATCGATTGAGTAGATCACTCTTCATACCTTGAGTACAACCAGTGGTTCTCTCGACTCTCCGTATCCTCCAGTCGACTCAACGGTCAACTCCATTCTTCCACCGTAGGAGGTCACCTGCCATTTTCATACGTTGTTTCTTATTCTTTACATGTTGCCCTGTTCCTTTCTCTCTTTAGTACACACCTTATTCCCGAGGAATCTCTGGGGCATTCTCCAGAATCGTCCTCCCTCCTGAGTGTTCGAAGTGAGGAATCCAGTCTTCTCGTAAGTGAAGGGACCATCTTGCACGTTTCTCTCCTCGATGTCAGATAGAGTGATTCCCTCCGAGTTATTGTCGAAGAGAAGAGACTCCTGAAGAGAAGAATTGGCCTTTGATCTCTAGCAGTTGAGACAGATAGTGTTAGACGAATATGAAAGGGTCAGTAGGAGGGTTAGACAATGGTTGGGGGTAGAGTTAGGGAGGGGATAGGTTGGGATGGAAAGAGGTAGATCATGCAAGGTAGATAAATGAATAAAAGAGGAGACACTGAAGGAGGACGAAGGAAGGACACTTACACATGAACCATCCTGCAATGAGACACACGATTGAATACGGACAATGGACAATGAATGAGAACGGAGAGAGGAATCATGAAGATGACCCGGCGACCTACCGTAGTTCTGAACCAGGACGAAGATCTGCACTGATCAGTCACTCCGAAGCAGAAACACTTGAGACATCCTGAAGATCAAAGATCAGTTAGAGATCAAATATCAAAGGTCGATTACCCTGAGGAGCCTTGGGAGAGAGATGGTAAGATCCGGAACGGCACTCGTTGCAAGAGGGGCCAGTAACCAGAGGCTGCAATTATCGATTATTAGTCTTCATTTCATTGTCAGTATCCCTCCTAGTGCAGAGTGGTCATCACTTCTTTCTCCCCTCCTCGCTCTGACACTCCTTCTTCCCACTCTTCCTCTCATCTCTTCCCATCTCTGTTCTCTTGAGTGTGTCATCACTTCTTCTCTTTAGCATTTCAAAGGGCTGCAATCCATCCAAAAGGACGATCACTTTTTGTCGTTGAGAGAGGGCGAAGGAATGAGAAATGACTAGTCGAGGTTACATTCATTCCCTTCTCTTCTCCCATTTCCGGCAATTAGCACGCAGCTAACAGAGAGGATCAACCCCGCCTTAGACTGACCAAAAAGCATTCCTAAGAAGAGATTGGACGGAAAGTCTCTCCTCCATCATTCCTATGCAATCTTACCTTGCAATCGCAAGTTCCTCTGTGATTGGGAGTGGGAGAGGCAGATCCACGAGGGTCGCAGTTCACAATCTGCAAAGATCAAAGATCAACGAGGTTATGGAAGGCCAATCGATTAGAGTGACCGATTGTAATTGGTTTGTTGCGATTCGAGGGTACGGTAAGCACTCGGGGAGGGATACGGTGGTGGTGGTGGATGGAAGGGAGGGAATATCGATTGGGTGGAGGGGGATACAGTACTCTCAATCTGTCTTGGTGGGTGCTTCTCTCGTGTCTCACCCACTCTCATTCGACACTCGAATACCTGAGGAGAGATCGAATTGGGATCAGATCGATCGAATTGACTAGGATGGACTGAAGGATGATGAGGATGGGAGGGATGGGAGGGACGATCTTCACTTCTATCTCTCGAATCGCCATTCGATCGATGCGGATCAGATGGATGATGAGGTCGTCCTTCATCCGAATGATCAGTTGGGAATCGAGGATCAATTCTACGATCTTCCATTCGTGGATCTACACGAGGTTCAGTTCTGGGATCGGATCTCGGGTCGGGAGTTCTCGAGTCTAGTCTGGGATCCACTCGAGGATCGATGGTTCGAGGATCAACTCTTGGATCGGAGGCACGTGAATCGAATCGTGGATCGACGGGAGATGGAGTCCATCTATTTCTTCCATCATCTATTCTCTCTTCAACCCTTCTATCTTCTTCTTGCCTTCTTCTCTCATCTCCATTTCGATCATCGGGATACTGAATGGGGTTAGAAATGAAGATGGGGGAGATCAAAGATCATTCTAATCACTCTATCTTTACCTCTCTTCGTGGGTCGAGACGGGTTTGGGCGATCTTGAATAAGCAATTCTTTCAGGGGATTGGGGAGGGGATCATAGGGAATTTGCGGCTGTTTGGCTAGACAAGTTAGTTGTTCTTGACCACTCTCTATACCTGAGGAGGGGCTGGAGTTGTGGTTACGAATGATGGAGTCTGAACAAAGAACAAAGGTGAACTAAGGATGATGCAACATAGGAAGCTCAAGAGTGCCGTAAACCACTCAATCACTTCATCCATACCTGTGGAGGGGCGGTCGGTTGAGGTTGAGGGAATGGCTGATTGACGATTCGGACGATGCAATCGGGAGTTGCGAGTACTCTTCCTCTCACGTTGATCGCTTCACAAGTGTACGCTCCCTGATCCACGGGTCTGAAGAGGAGAATGATGGAGAGATCAAAGATCATCACAGAAATGATGTATCTAACTGTTCGCTAATGCATTTTACAACGACCAATGATCAGTAACGTTGAGGCTCGCATGATTCCTATCATTTCCCGTTCATTGCTTTCGTCCATTTCAGTTTCCCCTATCGATTTCATTCACTCAAACTCTCATTCTGCCCCACCCTCGTACGTAGTCCATTCGGCGGATTCATGCCAAAATAGCACGTCTTCCTTTCTTTTTTCAGTATCTTCATTTTTATGAATCATCCTTCCCTCATCTCTCTTCTTCCCTCACAAGTGGAATACACATATCTTCCCCTCTGATAAGGTCGAGATAAGGGAAGATCTCTTATCACTTCTCATCATAATCAGTCATTGTCAGTGGGAGGTCATTCCTCCCTCAGGGGAGAGAAGGAGGGAGGGAAGGAGGGAAGGGGGACTAGGGGAGGGAAGAGACTGAGGGAACTGGAACAACTTAAATGGACGAGTGCTTCATTGATAAGAGAAGTGATAAGTTATCATTGATGGCGGAAGTTGTTGAATGAAGGAAGGAGAAGGAGGGAAGAGGAGGAGGGAGGAGGGGGGAGTCCCTTCCCCCTTCCAATCCCCTTACCATTCCACTTGTCTCTATCACGCAATTCCATTGTTTGTCAATATAGATGGTGTTGTCTCATCATTAGTTGGTTCACCCTTTCTTCCCCTCGAAAAGAATGCTCTGATAGACACTAATGCTTACATGCAACCGGTCTCTCTCTCCTCTCTTCCTTCCTCTCTTCTTCTTCCCCCATCTCTCCCCTTTCCGTCTCCACCTCTATCCTCTATCACTTTCACTGAGATCGTTCAATTGGAAAATGACACCGACCTCCGGTCAACTCCCAATTTTGCTTCCAATATCACAAAAAGCGCGGCACTTTGTTTGGAGGAGGCAAATTGAGGAAAGAGAGGAGAGAGACACATCAATTGAAGGGAAGGAAAGAGAAAGCGCATACTGTAGCGAGAGTTTATTGGCCTATTGAACGAATGGTGATGACCTATTGCCGAAGGGGTGCAAATGGCAAGAGAGAGGGAAGGTCGAGAAGGGGGAAGGACTGACTGGGCATTGTTGACAGTGAGAGTTCCCGTTCCTCCTTCAGATGACTGCACACAACGAGGAGGATCACAGACTGGTCCCCAATTCAGTCTCCAGTTGATGTAGGCTGATGGGACTGCGACCGCCTTGCACGTCAGCTGAAACACGAATGAGTTCAGCATCGAAGAGTCTGCATCTCTCGTGGTAACTCGCCTGGAACTGTCCACCCTGAGGCACTTCCATATTCGTCTGAGGAGGCTGCACTACCGTAGGCTGCACGCATCCGACCTCGTCACTTCCATCCCTGATATCGATTGATTAGTCAATGAGTACGGTAGTCTGATTGATTACCTGCAGTCATTGGTTCCATCACAATGGAATGAAGTGGGAACACATTGAGATCCATCGTGGCAGGCGAATTCAGTCCCGGCACAATGTCCATTGCGAGCCTTCGATCCTGAGAGAGAGAGAGAGACATGAGATCATGAGAGGAATGTGTGTGGATGATATCATTCCCTTGATTAGACTCATTACGATGCACACTCTTCCACTCTTTTTGCAGAGGTTTCAACTTCTTTCTCCTTCTTAAACCTTCCTCTAATTTCTCGATTTCTCATCTCTGTATACTCTTTCATTATCGGGTGTGCATTAGCCGAGTCTCCATTTCTCTCCTCAGTAGTACAAATAGTTTCTCCCTCCGTTCTCCTCTCTCTCTTTTTGCCATCTCTTCTCTTGACAAGTCCCTCTCTCTCTCTCTGACACATCCCATGTGTCTGATCACTCTTGATCTACCCTTCCTCCCCCCCCCCCTCTCCATCTCTTCGCCCTTTGAATGGCATTGAAGCGTGTAGTCTAATGATGGCTACTGGCCTTTTCAAGGGAGGAAAGAGACCAGTTGATCTCGAGAAATGGAAGAGAGGTGAGACTTAGTGCAAACCAACTCTTCTCAATTGATAAGCTTATCTCGATGGGCAAAAAAGAGCGGCGAGAATGCGCAGAGGAGAGAATTGGGCCGATTTGTGTACACAATTTGAGACGTGAGTGATGAAAAGAAGAAAAAGGAGAGTCAAGAAGTTGACCAATCAGAAATTGAAGTAGATCGAGAAGAGAAGAAGAAGAAGAATGGATAGAGATGGAAGCATGGATAGATCCCCTTTCTGACTCATGGAAGAGAAGGATTGGTCATTGCTAGAGGGAGAGGGGAGAGAATGACAAGGGAGAAGAGAGAGAAAGAGGGAACAACAGCTACAAGATCAACACGACATCAGCTTGTCAAGAGATATCTCATTTCACTCGATCGATTGAGTTCAAAGGGAGGGAATGACCTACCACAATCTTGTTCGTCTGTTCCATCTCCACAATCATCATCTCCATCACACAACCACATCTTCTGGATGCATCGATTGTTGCGGCATCTGATTATTGATTGATTAGTGATTTCCCCTTTGATCTCCTCTTCATCTCGACGATCTCTTCCATCCCAATCCTTCATGCGTTACACTTGTCGTCGTCAAAATCTTCGCATAAAGGCCTCTCGCATTCATATTTCCCTCTTCCCATCTCTTATCATAAAATGTCGGACATGTAAAAAGGTACTAAAACGGTGCGAAAGGGGGCATGTTAAAGGTCTGTTGCTCTTTTTAGCCCCGAATCAAAGTACTCTACTATCAGCCCCCTCCTTCCCCTCTCCCTACCCTTCTCCCCCCTCCTTCCCCTCTCCCTA